>WUAP02142168.1:0-12044 GCA_015163945.2 Stichodactyla helianthus | reverse complement strand
TAGAGAGCAAATCACTGTATCTTTACTTTTTACTTCAAATTAATGAGACCCACAATGCCCTTTGGTCTTGGAATGCAGTATTTAGTATTCAACATTTTTGAAATAGCTGTATATCTCGTGAGTTCAAATTTGACACGGTTTTCTTTGTTATTCATAGGGCTTTAGCTCCTATACAGACCAGTCCAGTAATTTAAAACCGGGGAGGGATTTGATAATCAGCAGGAAAAAGCGGGGTTCATGAAATGAATTGAATTGTTCATACACAGATAAATCCCATGAATTTTTAATGAGCAATTCAATAGCCTACTTTCGATATTTGGTTGAGTGATTACACAAAATAAGAACCTAATCGAGGCTCCGGGGAATAACAATGAAATAATCGTAAGATCGAGTATGTTATGTTTCTTCAAGCAACATAAACAAAAAACATACTCAATCTAATCATTTACCAAGCAAATAATATCGAAATAATCGTAATTATTCTTTTGTTTCCCCGGAGCCTCGACTTAGTTTGTTGGTAAACAAAAGATAGTTGAAAGCCTTTAGACTTTTTCAGCGACATCGTTAATTGAATTAGCTATGAACAAACTATGCGAAGCCATAATCAACACTAACACTAACATTGTACTTGTTTGATCCCTTGATCTTTAATTTGTTCAACCTACATGATACGAAGAGAGCGATGGAATCAGTCGTTAAACTGTATACCTTTTGCCGGGACCAATTCATAACAAACTTTCCTGCTCGGGTTCTCATCTGTTTTATGGTGTTCTTATTCTTTGTCTTCATGAGGCCTAGGAAAAGCAGCTGGTTCTTCATAGCGATTGCTTCCACCCTGTGGTCGTTCCTTCCCATCATATATTTTTGCGGAATTTCAACAAGTCTCTAGTTGCAGTGTTTGATTGCCCTCAAACTGTGATACTTGAAGGGCTTCCGTCAATCCGCAGAATCCGGCTACTTTGTAAAGTCTACGCACAGTTTGCCCTAATCGGCGACGCGTAGCAAAGTTTTCTCTCTGAATACTGCTTACCGAAGCCAGCTGGCCAAAATGAAGCCCGTGTTTTGTATGTTGTATACTATAATGTATTAGAAAAGACTGTACAAGCTGAGTAAAACATGCTTAGCACTTTAAACTACGAAATAATGCCTGTCTAAATTCTTGATTAAAAATTCCATATATCATAGGGTTGGAAGCACTGTTAATGTAGGTTAATATCACGCATAAATACGCTACAATCCCAATGACTTGGTAAAAAGAATCAATGAGAAGAATCAGATAAAATGGCGTCCAACTGAAAAAGAACGAGCCAATCACAATGAGGAACGTACGAAATGTCTTTATTTCGCGTCTAAACGTCCGGTTCCTTGTTGGTCCATGAGAGCTAGATGTGACATTGGCATTGATTGTCGATGTGTTTTGAATTTCGTTAGCTTCAAATGCTTCAGGAACTTGTGCATGTATGCGTCTTATTTGTCGCGAGGCAGCGATCCAAATCTTACAATTGACAAAGACGACTGAAACTAAAGGTACAAGGAAGAGCAAGACAAAGTCGAACAAGCTGTATAGCAAGGGAAGGCCTTGCACTTCACACAGAATCCTCGTTGGTGACGTTTTAAGTCCATAGCAGTTGAGGACAGCTGTCATGAATGAAGTTAACCAGATGGCCACGATCAGCCGGGTCACGTGACGATCATTCATGCGCATTACGTAGCGAAGGGGTGACGTCACAGCAACGTAGCGATCCCACGTGACCGCACAAAGACTCAAAATAGATGCGCCCGCGAACCACAAATTCGCCAGCGTCCATGCGTCACATACCGCTTCACCAAATATCCATCGTCCTGTGGAGAGTGAATGGCCAGAAAAAATACATTAGAAAAGACACAGGACATAGAGATTAGGGCGGATTTCGTACTCTAGTAGTACCGTCCTTTACCGTAGCCGTAACTACACGCTGTGATTGGATGATTCACATGAAAACAATGGGAAGCCATTTCAATATAACTGCAACTGCTCGGCCTATAGAGGGATTTTCGTATGAGTGGGAAACGTATACGGTACTGACTTACAGGGCGCGTACGATGTAGTGTGTAGTAACTTGAAATGACTTCCGATTTAGTTGTTTGAATGTGAATCATCCAATCAAAGTGCTTAGTTACCGTTACGCTAAGGCCCAGTACAGACGTCGAACGTTTGCCGCGTCGAATCTAAAGCCTGGTTCACACTGGCGACGCAAGCAACATACGCAGACTCAGTAGCGTACTGCTCACTAGCGATGCTTGTCTTTTCTCACACCTCGGTGATAAATGCAGTACTGAGTCTGCGTATGTTGCTTGCGCTTATGTTTGCGTCGCTAGTGTAAACCAGGCTTAATAGTCACATTTCGTCCCTGACAAGTGCGACGTCTAAACCAATTTAATTTTACGACAGATTTGATTCTAGTGCCAGTCGCACGAAACAACCAAAGTTTGGCGTCGATTCAAACTTTTGCCGCTTCAAATGCAATGCAAAAATAATCAAAGCTTTAGTTAATATTGGCTAATATTACAGCAGCCTTGGCTTTTGTTGACAGGTGCTCACATTGAGCTTATTGTAAGCAGCAGGATTAAATAATTAAAAGCGACGTTTGAATCGGACGTCGAACTTAATGAATTTCAGTCGAACTTTAAGGCAATTAGTGGCAAAAGTTCGACGTCTGAGTTAGTCCTAAAGTACGGTTCTGCAGGGTCGGATATAGATTTGGGGTATGGGGGGTGGGGGGGGTCACACGAGAAAAAAATCGAAATTCAACTTAAAAAACTGGAAGCGTAAAATTTTGAAAGATACTTTTTAAGTAGAACACGATGTTTGAAGGTAAGAAGTGGGGAGGAGGGTTACGGGCACCCTGTGACCATCCCTGGATCTGCCACAGAACTACTACGGTAAAGAAAAGAATTACCCGTAGTGTTTCCCGACTCATACAAAATCTGTTCCATGGAATGTGAAGATTTACAAACTGCAAGGCGCTCTTAGTTTAGCTTATTCGCACTGTGTATAATCTAAATTTAAAATAAGTTAATCTAGTCGAAGCGATCGCTAGTGATGCTAATTTTCTATGTTACTATCTGTATCTAGGGCACAAACTGTATAAAAGAGTAGAGACTTTGTTTAACGACGATGACAGTTATAAACTTAAGATTTTTGAAGTGACTTTTAGATACAGCTCTAAGTGAAATAATCGTTCCGGTGGCTAGCTTTAACTTTGTCTTGTTTTGTCCTTTTTTGACAGGTGTATAACTCTCCAAGCTTGTTTGTTCCTTTATTATTTTTTCTTTGGCCAAAAATAGCTGTTACCAGACTGCAAATTCGTTTTATGAAGTTCATTGAACCTTTCGCAGCGGGGTTCTTTTTAATTGTTCTTTCACCTTTTACTGCTTGCTCACTTGAATAAAAACAAGACATTTGTTCTTTTAAACAAAAACCTTTTCCAGTGTCAAGGTTTCTTTGAAGGGCAATCAAGTGGTAAGGAGGCGCGAGAGCAAGTGACGTGTTTCTTCTTAGAAAAACAAACAAGTTAGTTTCCTGTGATCTAAAGATATCGCACGCGGATATTACATGCCTTACGAATTTATTTAACCTTTGTTAGAAACTGTTAAAGGAATGGTTCTGAATTTGTTTAAAAAAACACCTTTTTGATATGAGATGATAAACTTAACATCTGACAATAACAAGCCGTGTTATCTTTCATGAAAATGTATGATCATTCATGATCATTCTTGAAATTCGCTGATTTGATTTCTCAAAAAGTCAAGACCGTTCAAAAAAAAGGTATCAGTTTGTGAATAATGCTTGGCTAACTATTGTGGAACTAAAGACGAAAATTTAGGTTGAAAATTAAGAAAAGCGTCGTTTTTTATTTATGAAAATAAAAAAGAGATTATAATGCGTAAGGGGGGAAAGTCAAACCATATGAGAAACAATTTGAAACAAATATATTTTGTCAAGCGTTATAATTTACCAAATACGCGAACCGTAACTCAACATTCAATGTTCCATTATATTGATTTTAAGAAAAATCCGTTTTTTGAATAAATATAAATGAATGAATAAATTAGACTTTAACAGTTAACGAGGGAAAGGCGTATTAACCCTGAGAGTTGTCTTACATACGGCTCTTTTCCAAGATGGAATTATGGCATTTAGAAGTTGGTTTTAATATCAATGTAACAGCAGATTCTTTTTGTTTTGTACTCTTACCTTTCATTTCGAATGTTATCATGTACATCAGTGATAATGGCAATACCAAAACGCCAACTAGAAAATCCGCCACTGCTAAACTCGCTACGAAGTAATATCCGGGAAAATGAAGCCTTCTGGTCACATAGATGGTCCGACAGACCAAAGCGTTGCCCACAACGCTGAGAAAAATCAGCACGACGAGAAACAGTGCAATAGCTAATGTATTTGGTTTGTTCAGAACTTGACTTAAGGTTGATGCTTCGAATAACGTCGCCAACGATTTTGGTATCGAACTGTTTCGATCTTCTAGTGAGAGAGTTGACAAATTGTTTGTCATAGTTTTCTGTGATTGAATTTGAAGATCCTGAGTATTCAAGGCGAATCCCGCAGTATCATATAGTTGAGGGGCGTCTGAATGCTGTTCTAAGAAGAGCGGCCAGGCATATGATTGATCGATTGATTTAAAGACGCCCAGTGGCTGTTCTATCGTAATAAGCACAGACCTATGCGTGGATTAATACATACAGAACCTCCAAGACAAATTTATTATAACCAGCCAGCGTCCTCCCTAATTGGTTGAAACGACCATTGATAGTCAATGAACTTATTCTATTTCCGATTTTTTTTTCTCGATAATTATTTGTCAGTAAAACTGTCTTTGCAATTATCATGTTTAAGTAATAGGTATTAAGTATATCTTTTCTAGTTATAGCGCTATTCAGAATACGGTGTTTGAATGAATTCACCAGACAACGATATTTAAAATTGAGATTTTGCAATATTTTAAGAGTGATTATCTGTGTTTGATTAATAACTTGGTTTCGCCCTGAAGACATGTGGATGATCTTAAAGTTATTAAAAAAGCAAGTGTGCCGAACTGAGAGGATTGAGTGAATAGTTGAATGGATGGGTGGATGAATAGATGAATATGTGAATGAATGGATAATTAGGTAGATGTATGAAAACAATATCAATTAACGATAAAGGACTGACTACAGAAATCATAAACAAAATTATAAATTAATAAGCAACTAACTACACACCACCTGTTTTCATACAATATTCTTGGAATACTTCATTAAAAGAGCAAAACAGCTTAACTTTCTTTCGACTAATTACTCGAATTTGCTTTTGATAAGAATATACTTTGCAAAAACAAATCAATAGGACACAGCACGGTGCTATTCGACTTCATTATATTCAATCCAATGGATATGAGCAATTGCGTGCTCTGATTGGTTCCTCTACTACTAGGATATCAGCTCATATCCCGTGAGTAGAGAAGTAAACAAAATGGCGGAGCGTTTCGCCGACGTTATTTTACTTTTTAAACTTGAAAATTTTTAAAAGGATTGATTTGGAGTAACATTTAAGAATAAACAGTAGAGACAAAAGTTGGACGTTTCGACGGAACGCTGCCGTCATTTTCAACAAATTTATTGATTGAATTACAGTGTTTATATGATAGAGGTGAATAAATTAGAATAATAATGAATGTTCAAACAAATAGTTTAGCCTTAACTGAATCCTTCTGGATATTAAGAGAAGGCTTGTATTGGGCAATTAAGAGCATTTCATGTATTAAGCATTCAAGCTTGTTACAACGCTTGAGAATGGAAAAATTATTAATAAGATCATTGATCATTATTCTTAAATAAACTTGAAAATAATTAAAATTCTATATTTTTCTTAGAATCCAGTGGATGTGGATATAATAAAACAATTATTCCACTCAATCTCGTCGTACATGGCTAATAGCCGACTCGTCGGCTATGAGCTCATGTACGACTCGATTTCGTGGAATAATTGTTAAATATTTCTTAATATCCAACGCATCAATAGGCACTAACAGTTCACCACATGACCAAAACCCCCTTAGATTAAGGATCAGCGTCAAAATGACCTCAGAAACGAAAGGAGCATCTCACTATATAAGCAAGAACGTGAAGTTTTAGCTCAAAATGTAAGAGAAATGACATGAAGTATAATTAATGCTATTGTTTTCTGAGAATTTTGGTGGGAAAGCTGTCGTCCAGTACAAATCCTAGAAACGTTTTCGGATTTTATATTTCATACCTTTTCTCTAATTGTGTTAAACAATTTGAGCTGAAACTTCAACTTCTTACTAATATAGAGATGCTCTTTCCATTTCTGGAGTTTATTTTGACACTGGTGCTTCATTTAATGGGCCGGGGTTGTGGTCATCTGGCCTGTTAACGCAAATGGCATATTGAGTTGCCATTGTCAAATTATAAGTCGCATACATGGTTATTTGTTATTATTAGTGCCATAACTTTGCTTAATCGAGCCTCGTGTTTTGAAGAGCCTTGGAATGACTCCACTCGTGATCTGAAACATTACGCCCCCCAAGGTGACTTGGTCTACTGCCTACCGTTATCATTGCCGCGAAGCCTATGCGACCTCGCCTAAAATGATCCGACCAATCAAGTTCTTTTCCATAAAAAATCCAGTTAAAAACAGCATCAAACGGTGCTTATGACGGTTACAGAAGCAAATACGAGGTATATCGTCTCTTACCTCATTGTCTCTTCTGATATGATGCTATCATGCAAATGGTCTATTGGTAGGAGAGATGTAATGAGGAACCTATACGGGGGATTCCTTCTCTTACCTCATTGTCCCTTGTTATTAATATGTTTTATCTTCTTCGGGTGCTACACGTAAAGCTATTCAACAGTGCTTGTCTAAACTCCCGGTTAAAAACTCCATAGATCAGAGGATTAAACGCACTGTTAATGTATGTCAATAGTCCACACATATACGCCACGATCGATGAGACTCCGGAAAAGGAATCGATGACAATGATGAAGAAGAATGGCGTCCAGCTAACGAAAAACGAGCCAATCACAATTAGGAACGTACGAAATATCTTGATTTCTTTCCCCAAGTTGTTTGTCATTCCTTGGCCTTGAAGAAGAAATACGGGCGGGACACTTTCCTTGGTTTGGTTCGTTTCGATGGCTCTTGGAGCTTGTGCTTGTATGCGTCGAATTTGTCGCGAGGCAGCGATCCAAATCTTGCAGTTGACAAAGACGACCGATACTAAAGGTACAAGGAAGAGCAGAATAAAGTCCAACACTGTGTAACTGCGTGGAAGACCCTGCACCTCACACAGGACTCTTGTGGGAGATGTTTTAAGTCCATAGCAGTTGAAAATAGCTGTCATCAATGAAGTTAACCAGATAGCCACGATGAGTCGAGTCACGTGACGATCACTCATGCGCATTGTGTAGCGAAGGGGTGACGTCACAGCGACGTAGCGATCCCACGTGACCCCACACAGTCCCAAGATCGAAGCGATGGCGAACCAAAAGTTTGCGAGAATCCAGGCGTCGCACAATGGTATGCTAAATATCCATTTCCCTGCAAATTTACAATCAAATCAGCGATAAAGGGTATGAATTTTTTCAACACTCGAAGATAAACTTAATAATAATAATGGGGTACTTATATAGCGCATTTCACGCAAGTCTCAATGCGCTTTACAATCACTGTTCGTGGAGGACTTTACGGGCTGCATATTAAGACGTCATCGGCAGCCGCGCAGCTTACAATCATGAGTAGATAATTAGTATTAGTATGTTATGCATCCAAATTGGGGTAGGCTGTTGAACTTCGTATATCCCCGCGCGCCCATGTAATATCTTCTATAGTATAAACAAATTAGTCGGACAGTGATAGAAAATAATAAATCTCAAATCTTTCTCGAAAACTTTAGCAAAACGTGAGGCAAACACCATTGTTTTGATTTGCTTTTTACTACTAGTGAGCTATCACTAATAGCCCTGAAGTAGCGTAGCCAATCAGAATACAGAATGTATGATCCGTTAGTTCGTTTATGCCAAAAATAATTATCTAATCCTTGAAGAAATTTCAGGTGCTTCAATTTTAGTTGCCGACTCGGACTGCTAATTGTAGATTCGATATCCGTTATCTAGAAGTGCCCATGCGGTTAACTACGAAAATACAATATATAGTGTAAATCGATATGGCCGTAAGACATTTCATTCTTATTCTAATTTAGTGACATACTTAAAAACCAGAATCAGTCGCTTGTAGTGTAAGCACTCTTGAGAATGATGCCTGAAGGTATCTTAAAGTCGAGGACCTAGCCGTTATAATGCTTTAGTCAATTGCCCTATTTCGTTATGAGGTCACAGCTTGTTTATAAGGGGAACGGAATTGAAATAGAATAAAAATTTGAACAAAATTCGCTCTGTTATGAAAAATTCTCAAATTGTCTGGTTTCCAAATAGAACGATGTACTGATGGTTAATACACAATATTTACTGTGTTTGGTGGCTGTTACAGCTTTTCAACGGTCCACAAAACGCATTTAATAACGATTTATTTTCTTTGTTTTGTTACTGTTTTGTCCTTCTTCCACGACCATGATCCTTAGCGTTTAACATTAGATTCTTGTGACGTCATAGTGAAATAGGGCAATAGCCCACTTCCGATATTTTGGTTGAGTGATCACACACAACAGTCTCTAGATCGAGGCTCCGGGGAAACAAAAGAATAATTACGATTATTTCATTGTTTCCCCGGAGCCTCGATTCAGTTCTTGTGTGTGTGATCACTCAACGAAAATATCGAAAGTGGGCTATTGAAATCCCCGACCCTCGGGACGGGGCATTTACAGCGTGAATGCACGGGAATACGGGTAATTTAACACGTACTTCAACAGTTGTAACAACTTCAACAATTTTACAGCGCGACGCGCAAAGATATGACCACTTTTAATGTATTCGCATACTTTTATGCACGGGATTTTGTTAAACTGACACATTTAAATGAGAAGCTGTCTGGTTTTTACCAAATATGGCGAGTAATAGCTCGTTTGTCAGTAAAATCCCGTGCATAAAAGTATGCGAATACATTAAAGGTGGTCATATTTTTGCGCATCGCTCGCGCTGTAAAGCCTGGTTCTCACTAGCGACGCAAGCATAAGCGCAAGCAACGTACGCAGACTCAGTAGTGTACTGCTCATTAGCGGTGCTTGTCTTTTCTCACACCTCGGTGATAAATGCGGTACTGAGTCTGCGTATGTTGCTTGCGCTTATGCTTGCGTCGCTAGTGAGAACTAGGCTTAACAGCTTCTCCTGACCGGGGAAAAGTGCGAAATTTAACACCACGTGAACGTTAGATTTCCCGCTCTGTTCCAGGGATCGGGAGTGGGTGTTTCAATTGACTAGTGCCTAAATTTTATAATATAAAATATAATTCCTGTCAATAAAACCAGTTCTAAGAATTCATTGTTATTTTTGTATTTTTGCAGTCTTAATAATACAATTTTTTCCATCGCTGACATTAACAACGGTAACCATGACAACTAACAACAACCCAAATGCTCTAGAGGCGTTTCCATAGATCACAACTGAATTTTGCCTTCGGCTTGTATCCGATACTAATTGTAGAGGATTTGAATAAAGTTGCTTCTTAATTAATTTTGTTGACTTCCGGACGGCCATATGGTTTTGGACAATATTGTTTCCCACTTACATGACTTACATAACGAAATTTGCTTTATTTTTCCTCCTACTTCCAGTTATTATTATTCCTTGAAAATAGATCAAAATAGGCTATGAAAAGCTACTCAGATCTTAAATCTTGCACTTCCTAAGGTTAAGTCAATTATTTATACTCAGATAATCCAGAAAAAAGTCTTAACTCGAAGTTAATCTTGCGTTCCCTTTTCTGTTTTCATTGAAAGCTACCGGAAAAAGGTAATCTTTTTGAAAAGAATTAACAAATCCTTTAAAAAATCGTAAGATTAGACAGAAATTTGAAATATTTCAGTTTCAATTTGATTGAATTCGTTTTGCAAAAAAATGGTGTTAACTGGGTTAAATGATGTTTATTGCCTTACCTTTCATCTTGGATGTTATGAAATAAAGAATCGACAAGGGAATCACAAAAACTCCAACTAGAAAATCCGCCACTGCTAAACTCGCTACGAAGTAATATCCGGGAAAATGAAGCCTTCTGGTAACATAGATGGTCCGACAGACCAAAGCGTTGCCCACAACGCTGAGAAAATTGAGTGCTACGAGGAACAGCGAAGTGAGCAAGACTTCTGGATTCTTAAGGACTTCGATAAACGTAGATTCGTTAAAGAGGGCTCCTCTGGGTGGTGTTGCTACTGTTGTCGTAATATTTGGCATCATAGAGTACGAAAGAACGGCAGAATCGGCTAAGATGGAAGTCGAATTAAAGCGCTAACCATATGGAGATCGACTGGACTAACAATAACGTAAAAGATAATGACTAATGCATAAAATTACCTTGACGTTCACGCTAATGCTTTAATTGGATCAGGTGTTGATTCAGATCTAGACTGTTCATGCAGAGATGTCGCTAGGGCAGGCACTTTAAGGACTTTCTGTTGCTTTTAGCAGGTTATGAAGCAATTCAGTTAACCATTTTGTTGTTGTTGTTGTTGTGGTTGTGACGGTAGTAGTTCAGTCTTTTCATTACAGGGTGATACTGATAATTCATTATCAATATCAGTTATTTGATCATTATCTTTATTTATTCAACCGTTTTTTTCATCCATCCATCCATCCATCCATTGCTTTTGATCAATTAATTAATTATACTTCATTTACCTCTTTTCTTGTAAAAACTTTCAATGACTTACTTGTAAATTTATTAGTTATATGATTGTTAAGATTTATCATTTGAACTTGTAAATTTAGTCCTAGTTTTAGATAGTTTGTTTTATGCTATATATTTACGGCCTCTAGGGAGACCAACGATTGGTTAGGTTTTTAACTTATTGTTGATAGAGTTACCGTGTTTAAATAAAGATATCTATCTATCTATCTATCCATCCATCCATCCATCCCATCCATCCATCCATCCATCCATCCATCCATCCCATCCATCCATCCATCCATCCCATCCATCCATCCATCCATCCATCCATCCATCCATCCCATCCATCCATCCATCCCATCCATCCATCCATCCATCCATCCGTCCATCCATCCATCCATCCATCCATCCATCCATCTAAGGGACCGGTCATTATTTAAGTCGGAGGGGGGGAGGGGTGGAGGAGAAATTGCCTTTGATACAAAAAAAAGATCGAGAACCCGACTTGATAGCTTTCATTTTTTTCGAGAGCCACCCTTCCGGATTGTTTGAAAAATTCAGGACCCCCCTCAATAAATGAATGGTTGAAATTGTGGAAAATGAATATTTTACACAATGGCTAGTATTCATGTGTAAATAGGTTGAAAGTGAAATTTAATGATTGAATGGTTTTATGAAACTTAACTTTTCTCAAGACCCCCCTAAGATATCATTTTCAACTTTCGAGACCCCCCTATTTCTCACTAGAAATATTTCAGGGCCCCCCAATTTCTCCTCCACCCCTCCCCCACTCCGACTTAAATAATGACCGGTCCCTTGAGGCCCGGTTCAGACGTCGAATTTCACATGTGCCGAATCTAATGAACTTAAACAATATATAGGTTTTTTGAAATTGAAGCTAGGATGGTTCATAATTACTTCTTGTTCTTTTTGTCACTAGCTTTTTAATTGCGCGTGCAAACTTTGTTGTTTTGTACACTGAAGAAGGTCATCGTTTTGACCGAAACGTCTGTAAAACTATTGTTTTTAATTAAAAAGCTAGTGACAAAAAGAACAAGAACTAATATATAGGTTTTGCTCACTTGCATTAGAGTCGGCACATGTGAAATTCGACGTCTTAACCGGGCCTAAGTGCCGTTCCGTCATCTTAGGGGTTAGAGAATCTTTGCCGAAGCATCAGGGGAGAGGCTGGCCGGCCCCCAGA
>WUAP02142157.1:0-12045 GCA_015163945.2 Stichodactyla helianthus | reverse complement strand
ACAGATTTCCTTTTATTGGTTATTGTATTCATTACACACCGACGCAGCCTATACTAGTTTACTCACTAGTTTCCATTCACACGCTAAATAGTCATCTTAAGCTTTCTTTCACGGGTTAAATAAAACCACTCTAAATATAATATTACTAGTAATGAGGTACTATTAGATCACAATCAGTGGAAGATTTTGGCCTTTTGAGGACAATGGCCCTACTTTCATTACAGTGAATAGTGCTCAAATTCTCAGCTAGGAAAGAAATGATAGAAGTGTATTCAGTTTGTCACTACCTTACATTAAAATGACATTTTATTTATATTACTTATCATTCTATAACAGTACATGACAAGAGATCAAGCCTGTGATCCTAATGAAATTTTATGATATAAATACTGAATTGAAAAATCCAAGCAATTCAATTATAAAGTGCAATAAAATAATTCAAATAGGGAGCACAAATGAACATTTGTGAAAAGATTAACCTTGGCTTTCTTACGATCTGTGTCAGAAAACCGGCACATGGTGGTGACAGGGTTAAATCAAATTATGAATAAGGGACTTGGGTCATAACTGAGTACAGGGGGTAGGCTGGAAAAAAAGAGGGGGTGGGCCATCATTTCCAAGCACAAGAAAAAGGGTGGGTCAAGAGGAATCACATATTGTATTGGATTGGGGGTTATTATCAATTATTGTGCACATGGGCGGCAGAGACAGGGGGGCTGAAGCCCCAACACTTTTTACAAGAATGACATACATGCTCTGCTATCAGCAGCAAGGATTTACTAAGCTAGTACCCCCACTTTCAGAACTGCTCCACCACCCCTGGTGCACACAGTCAAGGGAGGGGCTACTTGTAATCACACATGGACTAAAGGGTGGGCCAGTAAAATTTGTTTACTGGAAGTTTTGATTTTTTCCCTGCCCACCCTTCCCCCCCCCCAGTACTTTATGACCAGTCCCTAAGTGAAACATGTTGGATCATATTGAAGCTAGTAGTCTGTCCCTGGAGTTGGATAGTACAATCATTATGAAATCCTCAGAAGTCACATGAACAAGCAGAATAATTAATTCAACCATGAGATGTATGTATGTATGGAATTGGATGCAGGAATGCCATAAACCTAAGTATTTAATGTTTCCCATTGATCTATAAAAATACATTTAACCAAAGGGAGTCCATGCAAACTTGGATTGAGATGTTAAAAAAAATGAAATATGAATAAACAAAAATGCTGTAAAATTTAAAATTTTGTATAGCATTTATATACCCTCAAGAGTGTTCTTGATGAGTTTTTAAAAATCCTTCCTTCTTGCAAAATAATAATTAAGGTTCCTTTAATATCTAAATGATTTGAAGAAGGCCTCCAAGGCCAATATATTGCTCAATTCTGTATAAGTGGTAAACTTTACATATAATCTACCTATTTATAAAACTGTCAGATTTTTATTCAATAAACATGAAGTAACTTTCAATGTCCAGCTTTACCTCCATGTAAGAACCTGTAAATGGCTTCACAATAGCCAAAACAATGGTCCTAATCAATCTAAGCCTAAACTTCACAATAGAATGGACAACAGTGGTTCTTACAGTGAAGTAAACCTTTATAGGTCCAGTGAGCATATCTTGTACAACAGCAGCATTGAATTATTAAAATTAAATTTCTAAAAATGTCAAGATTTACTGATAATGTTGGAAATGTTAGTTTAAAAATTACGTAAAAGAGCAGGGGAAGATTCAGGATATTTTTGAGGAGGGGGGGCATCATTAAAGAGGTAAATATGAAGTACCATCAGTTGCATCTACCCCTGAACATTCACAACAAAAACATGCTCTGTCACTCAGTTTAATTTAAAAGTTTTAACTGTCAAACTTCAACATTTAGACTGTCAAACTCCAAAGTTTCTCCCACCTTTTTTCAGCTAAAACTTTGAAGTTTAATGGCATGACAGAACATGTTTCTGTCATGGCTTCATGGGTTGATGCAATAAGACAACAAGCTCATAGTCATATAAAGTTGTACTATAAAATTAACAATTTTTTGTGGCTGGCTCAAGGGGCAGATTAAGAGGGTACACACCCCCAAAGAGATGAGCTATATACATTCAATTATTGGTGCTAAAGTCCTGATAATGAAAGCACAATAATGGTGTAATACTGCATTACCATCTTCACAATCATTCTTCAGAAGTTGCTGGTTTCACCAACCAATTGAATCAGAAGGATCAGAAGGTTTCCATTTTCTTCTGATTGTATTCTGAGTTTGATTCTTGTGATAAGTGAAAACCAGAGTATCAGAATCAGAAGGAGAATCAGACAGGCTGGCCCTCTCTCATACAAAACAAAGTTAATGAGTGTTTGTAAAAAGAAGGGAAACCACAGTAAGGACTCTATGTATTGTAAGTTTTTGGAGTTCCTAATCATGTATGAGATGCTGTTCATAAATATTACCAAAATCACTCAACTGTTAGCAGCCAGAAAAAAAAAAATCCATTGCATTTGAATTTGGATCAATTGAAATGATCATGTGACATTACATACTTTTATGTACATGGAATGTGGTGGTGACTTTGGTGTGTGAAGTCTGCAGTTTTATGTCAAAGTTTTTCCATATATGGCAAAAAATTGCAGAGTTCACACGCCAAAGTCAACACCACATTCCATGGGCGTAAAAGTATGCAGTGTCATGTGATCATTTCAATTGATATGAATTAAAACCAGACAGATTGTTTTTTGCTGGCTGCAAACAGTTGAGTGATTTTGGTAATAAAACACACACCCTCTGTAAAGTCATAAGCTTAGACTACAAAATACAAAATAAAACAACAACAACAACAGCAAAAACAAAGAAAGAACAAAACAAAACATACTAGAATAGAATTCCAAAGTGCTGTGGTTTAAATTTTTATCAAATCCTTGTTTCATCAGAGTACAGTAGTTTTCATATAATTGAGTACAGTAGTGATAACTGTGCAATATCATGCACATGGTAAGGAATTAACAATACGTGATGAACCAAACACAGTGCATGAGAATTCTATCATCCAAGAAACTTCTTGGACACACTGCTGCTGCTGTAAATGAGGCACAGCATATCCCTACCAGAAATAACACACCATAATATGAAAATTGCTATGAACTTTTAAAGAGTAAAATTCAACCTTTCATGGCAATGTTGATTCTAGAAGTAAGGTTTATACATGGATTTTAGTTTTTTCCAGGCTTGAAATAGTTTTCTTTGCATCCATTATTAGTGTTGGTCAAATCCCTCCCCACTAACGTCTGCTGACTCGAGCCAAACATTCCTTTCCCAAGAATCGACCAATGAGACCTTTGACCTTGGCAGATATTTTGTTTGAATCAGCCGTTATTCTCTGATTTTTTTTGATAACTCAAGGGATCATTTTCCACTTTAGGATATAAAAAATCAAGAATAAAGCATCTCATATCGGCCTAAAGACATTTTTTGCATGTTTTCATTCATCAAACAAAGCAAAATAAATATATTCAGCTTCCTTCAAAGATGAGTTGTTCACAGCTCAAAGTCCAGATTTAATGCCAAAGCAGTTGATCTCAATCTACCGATGCACATAATTGGCTCAAACTTAACAATGGGAAAGGAATGCTTGGTTTGAGTCAGCAGCCATTAGTGGGGAGGGATTTGACCAACACTAATAACGGCTGTGAAGGAGACTAGGCTTGAAAATGATACCAGATAAAATAGAAATGTTGCAATTAAAAAATGTCCAACTTATTCTTTTGCTAATATGAAGAGAATATAATAATAATAATAATAATAATAATAATAATAATAATAATACAGAAAATAAATTAAGACAAACCAAGCAAAAAATGAGGAAATGCAAGTGTTTTCAGGACATCAAAAGCACACCAGCAGCATAACTAACTGAACTGTCATCAAAATCTTTACACTGATTTGATTGAGAATACTTGAGAAACCTAAAGGACATTTTGGGTGATAAGCCATTAAGTTGCTGTAAATCTGCAACTGCCTGTAAAAGAACACAGAAGTCATTTGATGAGATATTTGCAAGTGGTTCCTATGATTGTTAAGTTTTTAGCTAATTGACTATGTAGGTTTTGATTTCTAAATTGGGATAAAATTGGGAAATTGGCACCAAACCCAACAATGGAACATGGTTCTCCCAATTTCTTTTTCTGTGTCCCATTATTGGTTTGGTGGCACCCAATTTTAACCCAAACTTGAATTAATTAACATGCCCTTCTGTTCACTGTCAAAAACATTATGCATTTAATGAAAGTTGCAAGGTACAAATTCAAATAATCCTTTGCAGCTACCTAAAATGCAGCCTCAATTAAATGCTTTGTGTTTGACCTGCAAACTGATGTATGGAAAGAATGAATAACTTCAAGGAAAACTGTGTGGCAATGTTGGTCAAACATAATACACCAATTGAGATGACTGCTACAAGATACTAATACTTTTTACGTGAGTAAGGATTAAATTAAAAGTTTTAATTTGTCATAACTACCAATTCCATCCGACTGGCTGGTATCCAGTCAACTCACTCCGAAGTCAAATCGATACCAGTCAAATCAATACGCAAAAAGTCAAATTGATATGATAGTAGCTGCCCTTGGAAGCATTAGAAGCTATAACCACCCAGTTGGCTTTTAGTTGACCACTGGCCTGTTGTGTGGGATGTTATGGGTTCGATCCCTGGCTGGACCGATGCTTAATGTCTCAAGACAATAGATGTTTTCTGAGATGTGCATAAGCACTTTCCCAAAATATCACAGGAGGTTTTGAAAGCAAGGTTATTTTGGGCAGTATGAGTAAACAACTACACAACAAACATAGAAATGTTGGGTTTTTCCCAGGGCTCTTTAAGAAAAATATGCCAGACATATAGTATTTTATTTTGAAATCAATTTTTCATCCCCAAACTGAATAATTCTTTTAAAATACAGTGGCATCACAATCACATATGAATATATTTCAGATAGGTTGTATACCGTTAATTAAATCCACGATGCACTATACGAGAAAAACTACCATGTGCCCTTGGTGGGACTCAAACCCACGTCTTCAGTATTCTAGTCCGATATGATACTGCTACACCACAAGGACCAACCATGCTGACAATGTAGCCGGTCATTGATCATATAGGGCAACTGTGGGTGATCCCAGGGCAATATTTTTTGCTAAGTGCATTTCTTTGCATAAAGACCTCTTCAAGGTTTAGTGCACATTAAATAATGTGAAGTTGGAAACGTGGATCTTTGTCATATGTGAATATATCTTGGCATCACAATCTGAATTAGTTAATTGCAAAGCAATAAACCTCCAAATCAATCTCCAAAAAAGGCATTTTTCCTTTAATAATGCTATTTTGTGAACGTTCCCATTGATACAATTGTTTTATATAAATTATCATCTTTGATTGATTTTTCAGCTGTTTTAATGTGCTTTTGCCTGAAATTGTCTCATTTTCAAGTCTGCCTGTGTGATATATGATGAAAGCACCTTGGAAACAACTACTGAGTCGTGGGCGCATGAAACCCCGATGGCTGGGAAACCGAGCCTAGTCCTGCCCTTGCTCTAAAATATTTCTACAAATGGCTAGACCTTCACTGTGGCTTGGGAACCACATAAATGGTTTTGTCATCTCATTTTGAGACAGTTTTTAAAAAACATAGGGGGGCAGACTTTATCAGTCACTTGTTTGTTGGGAATGTAAAGTGTTATCCTCTAAATACTGTAAAATGGATTTATTTATTTGGACATTCAAACTTTAGACATTAGCCAGTCTCTCACAATGCCACATCAAAATCAGCAATGAAATTTGAGAAAATTCAAAACCTTGTTGTTCCAGGACAGAAACTTTTGTCCTTTGATTTAAAATCACTTTTCACAAGTATCCCAGTTAATGTAGCCCTACAATGCATTAAGTCCAAGCTTGTAGCAGATAAAACCCTCAGCACCAGATGCACTTTTTCTCTGGATCAGGTTCTCCAACTCCTGGAGTTTATCTTGAGTGCTACATGCTTTGTATTTAATTATGATGGCATGTTTTACCAACAAGTTCAAGGTTGTGCTGTGGATTCACCTTATCTCCAATCTTTGCAAATTTATACATGGAACATTTTGAATAAACTGCTCTTGAGACATATATCAAGACCAACCGACATTTGGTTTAGATATGTTGATGATGTGTTTACCAAGCTTCATGAGTATGATGTTGAGGATTTCACCAGCCATCTCAACTCTGTGGACCCTCACATTCAATTTACTATTGAACCAGAAAAAGAAGGAAAGCTTGCTTTCCTGGACACCTGCATGCATATCAATGATGATGGTTCAACAAAAGTCACCATTTTCAGGAAGCCCACTTGCACTGATCAATATCTTAACTTCTGTTCAAATCACCATGTGGAACACAAACAATTGGTGGTGAGAACACTGTTCCTCCATGCACACACCCTGATTACAGACACTTTGAACCACACAAAGGAAACTAGACATCTCAAAGAAGTCCTACAAGACAATGACTACAATCCATGGATATTCAACATCAACAAAATGCCTAAGAAGATCAGCACTTCCCTGCCCACCGCTACTTCAACAAATAAGATCTGCCTGCCTCTTTCATACTGTATGTGTGAGGAGTTTCAGAGAAGCTACATCTTAATTTAAAAAAACATGGAGACAATGTGGTTCATAAGGCTGCATTCATAATGTATGGCTGGGGGGCAGGTGAAATTCAGGGGGGATCTGAAAATGTTCTTATCAGTTAATGGGGGGATTTCAAATTTTTTTTGACATTGACAGGGGGGTGCAAAAATTTAAATAACACTCTTAAAGCTTAGGTGGGGGGGGATACATGATTTTTTTTTCTTATTACAAGGGGGATCATTAAAATTTTCCTAGTCTAGAAGAATTTCACCTGCCCCCCTCCCCCCCTAGCCATACATTATGAATGCAGCCTAAGCTCTTCAACAGCATCAGCTCCATGCTGGTCCGCCCGAAGGATCCTACTCTACAAGGCCTTAAGTGTGGTGTGGTTTACAAAATTGTTTGCCCTAACTGTACAAGCATGTACATAGGTCAAATTTCCAGGCCTTTCAACACAGGCAGAGCAGAAAAACGACAAGGCCACTTCTTTCACAATTTTTTTATTTAACTGGAAGTGATACCCCAAAACCATAAGCCTTTCATTTGTCTCACTGTTGCTCCAAACTTGTGACAAAATTGTGTCAAATTAGAGTAAAGCTATTTGGAGATACCGTATTCATGAAAATGTCAGTTTTTCTGTTGATCAAAATATCACCTCTCCCAAAGTACAAGGCATTATATCTCAAAATCGTATTCACTGAATTTTGGTCACATTTGATATTTTGTTCGTTGGTCCCAAAAGAGCTTGTTTACAAAATATTGAGCTTAAAAATGGATGGATGTCCTTATAATGAAAAAAATAAAAAGGTTTTTCTGCTCTGTCTTCAACACAAGGTATACAGCACTTTTCATAATTCTGCGACCTACTGACTCCAGACGTCTGGACGACATTTGGCGTTTTATCTTCTGTCAATCAAAATAACTAATTCAGCCTTTTGAAACTTTGATTGATGGAAGCCACAATGCCCAACGTTGCCCAGAAGTCTGGAGTCGGTAGGTTGCAGAATGATGAAAAACAATGTAAGGAACACAATAACACCAGCAGAAAAACACTGGCTGCCGTAGGTGAACACCTCCTAGCAACTGGACACACCAACTCAAACAACAGTGAGCATAACAAGCTGCAAGCCCGATTTTATTGCGAACAGCATGATTCCACTGTTACTATAGTAATAACCACTAATACGATAATCTTGTTGTATCCGTGCCACATCTACATTGGATCAACGTCGACTCAACTATATGGGATTATCCCATATCTGGCTGTGGTGGGACTCTCTGTGCCAAATTCGAGGTCATTTGCTTTGGACTTCGAACGCGGTTTAATAATAGAAGTAAGTTGGAGATCTACGAAAGTATGGCTTTTTGCGGTGTCGTTTTTCCAATTTTGTGTGTAAAGAACTGATGGACTTGTAGTTATCGACAATCTACGCGTTATTGGAGAAGAGGAGCTTCATAACAACTAAATTTTCAGTCTATAATAAGATGATATCACTTCCCGCCATATTTCCAAAGCCGGCTAACTCAATACTATACAACAAAGGGAAAGATACAAAATATAAGGTTGGCGCAGATCAACATGCCTTTCATTTGACTTCTTTCCAATAGAAAATTTCATTCTCAAAAGTATGCCGTTTTAAGGTAGGCTATATATTTACTAATTCGTATAAAATGTGACCTCGAAGAATTCTGTCACTGCAGGATATCCTTTCCGTCCTCCTTCGCTTAAGCAGGCAAGTTTACAGACCTAGCTTCCATGTATTTTCTACTACAGTACTGTATATCATAAATATCAACCAGAAAACTAGTATATACGGTTAAACAGTAGTGGAGCAATGTTTTCTACAAATTATTGTACAAATCCTAGCTTTCAATGACTACCATGAATTTTTGTTTATCCTTTTAGTGAGCAAATTTCAAGACTTCAGAGGATGCTTTTATGTGTTAAATAAGATAGCCATCTTATAAATAGCAAACATGCAGCAGCACCGTAAATACGTTATGATAATATCATCCTAAATGAATATCATGCAGAGGACAATCTTTTTGACCTGCTAAATAACTAAATTTTAACTTCTCTCCCTTGAACGTTCAGGTGGCTCGCCCATGATTCAAGGACAATCTTCTTAATAAATTTTCCTCTTGCTTGAAACGTAGGATGATGATTTTTGACAGCCATTGAAATTGAATCTGATGAAATGTTAGCACTGTTTTTCAAAAAAAACTTAGAGTTTGTTTTTACATTCTGATATTTTACTTCATCTTTACGTACTATCAAGTTGCTTAAACGTTTGTGATTGACATTTGTTGGCTTAGTTGGAGGATTACTACACCTATTCACAAGTAAATCGCCCACAAATATTTCAAACACGCGGAATTCAATTCTGTGCTTTACAATAAAAGTGGACTTGCGGCTTGTTATGTTCTCATCACTGAAAAAGACACTTTCAGAAGAAAGATCAAAGAAGCCATTTTCATCCACCAGCAGGCCCCAACCTAATCAGAGACTGTGGCTATGAGCTGCCACCCATCTACTGTGATCTCTTGTCATGCAAGTCACAACATCTTTTGTCGCATGACAAGAGTCACAGCATCACTTGATAAAGACTTTGCAATGGAGCCAAAAGCTTGGGTTTAAGTCAACATTTTTTTATCTTGATTAGGTATCTACTCCAACAAAACATTTATCCTTTCTTAACTCAAGTTATAAGCAGAGTAAAATGGTACAATTTGATCAGAAGAATGTGGTACTGGTAGACCAATACTTCTATGCAAAGTCCAGAGCTTGAAATAGCAGCCTGAAAATGCAAGTCAAATCTAACTACTGGCAGGTGAAGACAATATTGAACTGCCATGTGAAAAATACTGTAAAATGTCAGAGAACATTTTGCTTCAAAAAAATTATTTGCCCTGCCAAAAATGAAAAACTGTCTGGCCATTTTTATTTTTTATTTCAAGCTCTGAAAGTTGTCTGCTAGGACAGGAGCTCATTCCAATCAATTTTATGATTATACAAACTATAAGCCTCTACTATTTTTCTTCAATTAATAACTTTTGGTAAGACAGTAAAGCACAACTTTTATCCTTTGAATTTAATGTAATCACCTACTTACATTCAAGAAAACCCCAATTGGATACCTCCCACATATAGTATTTCCATATTTCTTAATGTATCCAGAAAATCCAGCAGCATCCAGCCCTTCAATATAGTCCATACCCTGAAAAAGATGGCATTATTACTGATTAAATGACCTCACTAAACATCGACATAGAGCAGATTTCATATGAATGTGAAAAGCTCAGGGTATGAGCACCAAGCCTGCAAATATTTTTTTTCTATTAGCCTGTCATATGTTAGACCAGGGACAAGGTTTGACTGGACATGCTGCCAGTCTGCCTGGACAAAAGTTTTTCCCAGTTTTTGAGAGAATAATGATTCAATATAATAAAGCTATTTTCAGAAGCATCTTCCAACATTTTGTTAAACAGTAAAGTCTAAACAAATTACTTCAAGTGAAAACTTTCACATGGCGACAGAAAATTAATCAGACATGAAAAGAATCTCCAGTTGTTGGGAATATTCATGTGACTGAAATATGAGATGTTTGCAAGCTACAAATAAAAAAAAGTCAAAGTGAAATTCAACTATTTCTATGCATTAAAGCATATACTTAAAAGTCCTGATTTTTGTTTGTCAATATCATGTGATTTTCCTTCTTTTCATATTCCACATTGTAACAGAACTTGAGCCCAGTCAGCGTGTCCGGCAAAACTGAGCATTCGCCAGTCAAAACCTTAAATTTACCGGACAAATGTTCCATGACTGGCACTCCTTTGCAGTCTTGGAAAATGGTTGTGGCATGGTCAAGCCATGGCAAGGCACATCAAAATTCTAGAAAACACCACAGTCGTGGTAAGGCAAGCTTATGGTACCAATCCTACTGTGAGCTTTTCACAGTCATACAAAATCTGCTCTGACAAGATATGTATCACTTACCTTCTTATCTAAAGCTTCAATTGATTCATGTATGTGCTCATATCTAGTTTCGTCATGGTAAAAATAATGAAATCTCTTTCCTGAAAAAGGTAAAGACATACCATGATTATACATTTAATGTGATATAGGTAGGCCAAATAACTCTCACTCAAATATTTTGTATTCAACATCAGTATATCTTATATTTGGAAACCAAACAATTTGAGAGTAAACTTTTTTTAGCAGTGTAAATTTTGGTTCAAATTTTCTATTGTTCTGGATGACTCTACCCCCCTCAAACAAGCCGTGACATCATTAGATAATGATATAGGGCAATTCACCTATTGTTGTAAAAAAAAGGGGAAGTGCCACTAGGCTAGCAGTGAATAGGCAAAGTATATGTTTTTTTCACTCCATACACTGATGAATCAATACTCTGAGGTCTAGGGGCTATTTATTCAAGCTCCAAGGTTTGAGGGAATAGAACCTCTTGAATCCCAGGGTAATTAATTAACTGATCAACTGTGAAAATCATTTCTCTTAAAGTAATGACAACTAATCTTATAAATACCATACATACCCCAATGACAAAAATCTGATGATACGACAAACAAATTCTCTGGATTCAGCAAGTATTTACTAAGTAATTTTCCATATTGTCTTTCTTTCTCTGGTGAAAGTGAACCAACGAGAATAGGGACAATAGTATATTGATGTCTTTTGCTGAAAGATGAAGTATAATGAAAATTGTTAAAGGGGAACTGATGCCCAAAGATAACCTGGCTTGAAATTAAAGACATTAAGTGATGCAAGTTAACTCTGAAATGTTTTCAGTTTCATTAAATCTTCTTTTGACATAATCTGACACAAGTGCCCATCAAATAAACAATTCTGCAAAGTGTAGATTTTCTGCCTATCAATACTGCAGCCATTGAGACCCAATCAATTTCTGTAATCTGACCAGAGCTTTTGTCTTGAAATCTCAGAAAGCACTGAGAGCAATGACTAACATTATTATACCTTTCCATCGTCTTTGCTATATAAGGAAGATGTAGCTCTATACTATGTTCATCTTCATCTGTTGACCTACTCATCTTTTCAAATAACCCAGTTGCAAGTAACTGTTCATTAACTGTTATAAAGGAAAAAAAAATCATTATTCTAGCTATTCAAACTTTATGTACTGCTGACATTTTTCAAATTGTACATGTATTTGTTTCACCACATCTTAATTGTAACAATTAACACTTATTTACTGGGACCGAAGGAAACAGTATGTTTTGTGGTCCCGAGGCCGCTGATGTTTCCCGAAGCGAAGCTGAGGGAAACATCAGTGGTGGAGGGACCACAAAACATACTGCTTTCCCGAGGTCCCAGTAAATAAGTGCTTTATTATCATACCAAGTGTCAAAGAGA
>WUAP02142146.1:0-12052 GCA_015163945.2 Stichodactyla helianthus | reverse complement strand
TCCTTGCCGTGCCTTGACCGTGTCCGCGCCGTGTTCGTGCCGCGACTTTTTCACAGTCATACGAAATCTGCTCTATGGTTTGGTATTATTAACGTGAAAAGTTTCATTGAAATCAGCTTAATATTTAAAGAGTTATTTTCATTTTTTGATTAGCTGGAAGTCTAAGTCAACCATATGGCGTCATCAGTTGCCTAATTTACATATCAGAAAAACAGTCATTAAAGTAATCACGAAATGGCTAACACCATTCTACTTTACTAGCAAAGCACTACTCAATGAAAGAAGAAAATTTTTCGTGTCATATACACTTTAAATCAACTAACCAGACCGACCAAAGAGGTACAACTGGTCGCATACGGGGTAGTAAATTACTGTTTCTGAACCAATAAATTAAGCCAATCCGAAAAAATATTTTTTATAGAAGTTTACCTTATGATCGAAAGGCTTCCGAAATTTTTCCGAATTCAAACGACAGCCAGTCGGACGTTGCTCGTGTGTTGATGTTTTTAAAAGAATCATATTTCTGGTCTTTGTTCTGTGCACAGTTGGTCGTGTTTCTAGGTTACTAAATCTTGTCATTGCTATTAATCATGAAAATATCGTGATGACTAACCATCCATGTAGATATTTGCATATTCTTATCTGATTACGAGTCATTTAGTAAAGCGAAAGTCTTTAAAAGGTGTAAACATTCTCTCGTCGTTATTTGCTTCAAACAAAAGATGACAGCAATTCAGGTAAGCTTAAATTTAAAGTATTTTAATACTTACAAAACTCGTTAATAATGGTCCAAAAGAATGCCGACTTTTGGGTAAACGTTTTAGATTCCTGATTTTGATCGATGTAAGACTAAACTGAAAACTGATATCGTAAGGATCTCAACCACTCCCTCGTATTGACCTAACTCAATTTTTGTTAACCAAGCCTGTCGTCTAGGTTTTCATGGAAGTAAAAGATGCAATCAAAAGTTCAAGAGCATTTTGGTTAACTTCTATGCATATTTGATGATCGAGATCATTCGTTCTACACTCGGTGCAAAAATCCAAGTCAAATCAAAAGAATCTCACATAGTGAGCCTAAAAATTTCATGCCGTAAATGAGTTGTTTACCATCTAATGGACCACGATGGTTTAAATTCTAGGATAACGGTCTGTCATTATTTACCTAGGGCGGTGGAGGGCTGGTGCATTTTGAGTTTTACTGGCATGAATTTTGGTGACCTCTCCCCCTAAATATCCTATTGTCTGTCTTCGCCTTGCTCTTTTGTGGAGCCTTAGAAATATGCTGACTACCCCCTATTTGCACCAGGACCCCCACCCTCTAACTAATGTCTGGTACCTAACAATAGCTTGCATCAACTAGGATTTTTCTTTTGTGTATAGACCCCTTACAGCAGGTCAGAATACAGCGCAATCTGGGGGACAAAACAATGGATTCTACCCCTCAAGAGAGCAAATGTCTTCTGTTTTGTCCCCCAGATTGAGCTGCTCTGATGACATGTGCAAGGGGTCTATAGTGGCTTTGTATCTTTGTTTGGATCAATACACAGCGTAGTCAATCGATGAAAACAATACAGACAACAAGTGATTATAGTATATAGATTGATGGAGGGTCCTGAAGTAGGGGTCCTAATCCCATTTCCCAGCCCAAAATTTTGCAAAATCCCAGTCCTATTTATGAAAAATCTCAGTTTAAGTTATATAGTTAGAGAGTTAGAAAAATCCCAATCCCAGTAATGGCTAAATCCCAGTCCCAGTGCATCAAATCCCATTTTCCCAGCCCAAAAAAGGCCAATCCCAGCTCCCATTTTACCCCTTCAGGAACCTCTTATAGTATCACCCCCTTATTACTTTATGACCATTTGTTAGATATACTACCAGTTTCATATTTAATTTTGATATAATTTCCAGTTGTTAGTTCAAGTGCTCCAAACATGAACATGAAATCTATAACATTAAGGTTTAATTTTTAACGAGTTCAATTTCTCTCTCTCTCTGTTGCAGGCCATATTCCTTCTAATATGTTTCAGTGGACCATTACTCGTCCAATGTGAATTAATGGTACTCTACATAGGCATAATATATATGTACATGTACATTCACTTTATAATAGCACAGTAGAGTAGATAATTCATTGAACTTTTTTCATGCATGTTTTTTTAAAGATCAATGAAACAGGCTGTGGTGAAACTAAAGGATGTTACACTTGTGTTGATGCTAGTGATGGTTGTAAAGAAGGCAAAAAATACGTTTTGACTTACAAAAAGGCAGGAGACTACATTGAATTTGAAATGAGTGGCAAGAGCCAATGGGTAGCTGTGGGCTTCAACTCCAAAAAAGACTCAATGGTATGTTTCTTATTCAATCCACACTCATATAAATTGTGCATGCATGTCTCTGTACTGTATTATAAACACACTGGGAGATCTTGAGGACAGAGTGAGCTTAGGAACATGAGGAGTAGATGAGTATTTCCATTGCTTTTCCAGTGCTCTATATCTCCCAGTATTTATATCCAGGAAAAAGAAAAAATGATCATTTTATATTGCTTTTATAAATTATTACAATTATAATGTCAATTATAATGTGTTTTGACCCTGACCAGCCTGGGACAGATGCTGTAATGTGCACTACAATATCTGGTAAAGTACAGATATATCATTATGACATCACAGCTAAACGGCTTTCTTCCTGGACAAACCCAGTAAGTTATAGGAATTTTGACTGTATACATCAAGTATTGATTGGTTTGTGAACATAGTCTCTGAAAGAATAAATGGTTTTTGGTTGTATTTATTTTTGACAGAATGTACAAATTTGATACAGATTTCACAAAGTACAGATTTCATAAAGTACTGATTGTTTTTGATTTTGCAAAGTACAGTAAGCCTAATATAAAGGAGTAATGGTGACACATGGCATGGACAATAAAAAAAGGCAACATGCTTTTTAATAGAGCCATACAAAGTCTGAGATTACCTTATTTTCTTGTGGTAAATCAACAAAAAAATCTGACAGCCACATTTCAACTTTTTAAGACAACAAGAATGTTTTAGATTGGCAACAAACTGACACCTGACCCCCCCCCCCCTTATATAGGCCCCAATTAAAGAAACGTCAGGTCAAGAATAAAAAAGGTAGTTGATATGACAGAGTATTGCATGTATAACTAAATATATTTGAATTATCTACAGTTACCATCACAAATAATTCTCCTCAATGGGACTTATCAGAATGGAAGAACAACTTGCAGGTATATGATGTATATTATAAACTTTTATTAAAGGAATGGTCAATGCTTAGCTGTGTGTAAATCTAATTCTGGATGAACTTGGATAGTTGGGAGAGCACGAATATGGTAGTGTTATAGTTGGTCATGGCAGAGCCAAGAGCAGGCTACCAGAGTGCTCTCCTAAGTATCCAGGTGCACCTAGAACTAGATTTATGCACAGCTAAGCATCGGCCATTGCTTTTATAACATAGCTAGAGCTTTTACATGTCAGAAAAGGCTTTATTTTCTTCTGTTAGTGTTCTAGCATGCACAGAAAACATTATAATTTGAAAATTCATTCAGCAGTTTTGGAAGAGAAAAGGTGTTAAGAATGCTCTTAGAAAAACATCAAAAAATGTTTCCCCCAAAGAAAATTTTCAAAAGAAGAATGATCTACAATGTGTTTTTATCATCATTTGTATCCTGAAAGACAGTTTTGTGCTCATAAAAAGAGGCATTAAAGAGCTTGAAACAGTTTTGATGTCGGCCTGCACAAGCAAGCACTATCAGAGTGTGCGTTTATATCTTAGCTATGTTATAATTATTGATAAAATCATCTTTCATGTTAAGCCTTCACTTGAATGAATCATTAAGTAGATGATGATAACAAGACTGCAGGACTGCTTCTGTTGATTTTATAAAAATTATTGT
Organism: Stichodactyla helianthus; assembly: GCA_015163945.2. Taxonomy (NCBI): domain Eukaryota; kingdom Metazoa; phylum Cnidaria; class Anthozoa; order Actiniaria; family Stichodactylidae; genus Stichodactyla; species Stichodactyla helianthus. The sequence goes on along the minus strand of WUAP02142146.1, from coordinate 8,131 downwards.
ATCTGCATACTTTTATTAAAGGTTTAAAAGAAAAATTGACACAGCAGGACAAAATGGCTTAAAGAATCTTGATACATCTCACTATCTTGTGTTTGCTTATGGGCCAGTTGGTAAGTATCTAACTGTCTGTTTGAACTAGAGCTTGGGGTGTTGTCTGCAGAATTCACTGTTCTTACAGTATATGAATCTGCTCTTGAATACAATAATTATATAATTGCTTAATTCTGCACATTCAGTATGTCTACAGCTGCCTGTGGATTTCACGTTTGATCATACTTTACATTTTGTTTCATTTTTTTCAGTGGGTAATGCCCCAGGTTATCACAAATGGAGAGCCACATCAGCTAATGCAGTTGATGTGCAGGTTGCAGCAAAGATAGTTGGAGGATCCAGTATAGATGCCCTTATCAAGGCACATGGTAAGAGAATTCAGAAATATGTAGTTTTGTTGACCTGTATTTGATAATGGGCAACAATAGTGCCCCTATCTTTATCCTGTCAACCATGTCTGGTGTGGTACATTTTGAGCAGGGAGGGATGTTGTTGGAGTTAGTAGGAAAACCCTGAGGAGGATATAATTTTAGCACTTTTTGTCTTTTCTGAATGAAGGTTCTCTAATGACCATTGCTTGGATGTGTTTTGCCACAATCTCAATCTTCATGGCACGCTACATGAGACTTGTTTGGGAGGAAGAGAAACTTCTTGGACAGAAAGTCTGGTTTACGGTTGGTATTAAGTTGTATATGGTTGTAATATTAGGCAATTATAATGAGGTTGAGAATGATATCATAAATCATCAAGACTGAGGTCTATTTTATCTGCCAATATCAAGCCAACAATCCACCATCACTTACAGTAAAACCAGCACAAACTAGACCCCATTAATGATTTCATTATTTGAATATTAAGTTGGTTATTAGCTCCAAATTTTCATTAATAAAACCAGGAAACTCCACAGAAAGTATGGAGTTTATGTGGTTTACCAATCAAAATTCAATAAAGAATAAATTTTGAAGTTTGGAGTCCTCAGTTTTATTAATGAAAATTCAGAGCAGATAATCAACTTGATATGGTATTCAAATAATGAAACCATTATGGAGTCTAGGGGGGGTGGGTACACTTGAACAGTTTGATGGTAACTGATAGTTCAAGAAACACTGTATACAGCTTGTTCCTTCCTAGTTAATACTTTTTTATGTTGCAGGTGCACCGTGGTTTGATGATATTTGTAATCCTCTTCAGTACCATTGGTATAATTCTGGCTTTTGTTTATCGGAAAGGGTGGTCAGAGGTAAGAGACATTAATGGTTTCAATCCATAATCACATGGCCTTGCAGTAAATGACATCAAAATTTAAATTACATCTTGTGACAGCTGCTAAACTCCTTGTAGCTCCTGGCAGTTGATGAATCTGAAAGTCAGTAATCCATTTATCATATGACCCGTACAGCCTTGCTCGCATGCTCCAATAAAACCTTTGGAGAATGTCATGTGTTGGGGCAGACAGGTCAACATGAGCGGGCCAGAAAAACCCATCCAGCCCTGCTCAAAAGCTGTCTGGCCCTCTTCAGTTCTTTTTCAGGATCTTTCAGCCTTTTTTACACTGCACTCAGTCCATATGGCATGACCTCGAGCCAAATATTTTTCCATCCGGCCCTCCCATTCAGTCAATAAGTACATGATATTTGAAATTAAGAACAGATCTTAATAATTCTTTGTGTATTACAGGGCATAGGTGCACACCCATACACTGGCATAATCACTTTTATGTTGGCTCTAATTCAGCCAGTCATGGCATTTTTTCGACCTCATCCAGGCGAAGACAAGTAAGGCTTTCTATTAATGTTATGAATTACTTTTTTGACCCTGATGAAGCTAAGTGATATCCAAGTTTTCACCATAAGTGATTTTATATGGTACCCAAAATTTGTGCTCTTTACCAGAAAATAATATGTACAGTATATTATTAGTATTCTACTGATTCTACTGAAAAGCTGATTTTGTACCTCATGAAGTACAAAAATTTAATTTCAAGTTTCAAATGATATATAAATGTATTTAATGTCTGTTCCCTTCCACAGACGCATCATATTCAACTGGGCTCATCGCACTGTTGGTCTTTCAGCCTTAATTCTTGCAGGTCAGCCTGATGTAGACTCTGTATTTATCTTAAATTCTTATCCCTCTGGGCCCAGTTGTTCAAAGCCTTATTAGTTCTAATCCTAGGTTAACTCTATGGGTTTTATTAAGAGTGAACCCAGGATTAGCACTAATCAGGCTTTGAACCACCAGGCCCTGTATGAAATATAATATTTGCATGATATGATATTAAATCTCCTTGTATTTCATTAGTTGTTACACTGTTCTTGGCTGTGTTCCTAAAGTACTTGGACCTGGAGAAGACAGGCCTTCCAATTCTCATTGTCTTCTGTGTTGGTGTTGCCATTGTACTCATTTTTGAGATCATTTTCTGCATTCAACAAGGTTCAAAAAGTCAGGGGCAGTTCTCGACAAGTGGTGCTAGAGGAAACAGTAAGCATTATGAATCTAGTATGGCACCTGCAAGATACACGTTCCATGTGCTTAGAACTGCTTAGCCCTTCAATTAGATAAAATACATACCTTTCGAAGACAGCAGCTGCAATTTCATATAATTTTAAATCAATAATTCTTTTGTCTTTCTATTATTCATCATTTATTCCTACTGTGTTTATTTTTAAGCTGAGCAGATGCAAGAAATGCAACCACGTCCTGCTCTTTCATCCACTGTAAGTTCTTATATACAATATAGAAGTCTTATAACTATTTAAAAACATTAAACTGTTTCTTTATAATGTATTATCATTACATTTAGGGAAGATGCCTTCGTTTAGCCTTGTTTGGTTTTGTTGTGCTGTTGGCAATAGCAACAAGCCTTGGCTTTGTTATCATCATCGCAATGAAGTAACTGTAGATAAACCAGCAACAACTACTACTACATCACTGGAAACCACTAGACTGTATTAACTCGCTGAGCATTTACCCAATGTCACTTCTGGAATGACGAGAAACAATGATGACAAGCACAGTGCTGAACATAATTCAGACAACAACCTTTGTCAGAGATTTGTTATGCTTCATTTATACACTCCACATTATTACATAATTTGTAAAATAATACTATATTTTACGTTTTAAGTTTAATTTTAAAACTGTAAACTTCAAATAAGGAAAGAGTTTCCAAACCTTATCAGTAAATCAGGAAATGTTTGGTAGGGTAATGAATTTGTATGATGACAGTGAATGGTTGGTAGACAACCATTCACTGTCAAAATTATAGCGCTAGCTATAATTTTGACTATTTTTAGCAATAATAAATTACCATTAATACCACTTGTGAATCAAACTAGTAAAAAGACAATAATTCTAGCTATAATTGTAACTACTAGATAAAGCAATAATAAATTACCTTTAAGTACCTCTTGTGCTGACCTTGTCATTTATTTCCAGTACATTTACTTCACTAGTTTTCTTGTTTTTAGTTCTCTAATCTGATCCATAATGCAGTGAAGAATTTCTGGAGAATGTTTCTTTAGAGCTATGGCAAGTAGAACTGGACGATTAGACTGATCTGTTTCTCTAATAACAGTAGCAATTTGTCGACCATAAACATGCCAAATAGGCTAAAATAAGAAAAATGAATAAATGAAAGTTGTTATGGGAATAATCGCAAATTAGCATCAGAGTATCAGCAAGTAAATTAGCTTTAGAATCAAGTTACACTTCTACCTCATCTTTTCCCATCAATACTTTAGTGATAAAAACTGGTTGATTATTGAGTGGTTCATTTGACGTTAAATCTCTTGAAACTGGATTTTCTTTTTTCACACTAACCTGAAAAACAGTCCAGGCAAGCTGGAGGTTAGTTCTAGGGGGAATAAAAAGATTTGTATGCATCCAGTTGAATGGAAAGAAATGGAATTTAGGGACTCATCATTTAATGGGGGGTGGGATGGGTGTTTTAATGGTGACAAAGGCACTCAGTAAAAATAGGACACTACATTGTCACATGAAATATGACCCTCCCTAAGACAGGAAGTAATACACTATTGCACCCTCTCCCAATTCCAGTGCATAAATTATAAAAATATAACCTTACCCTTAAATCAAGTAGCCCCCTCTTCTAATACACATGCACATTAAATAATGATAACTCCCTGAACGCACAGGGAAATTAAGTTAAGGACAACAGGAATGACGCATAATACCGCCAACATGAAATTTCTCAAAAATATTGTCACTGAAACATGCGTTTTTGTAAACATTTAGACCTGTACATCAGATTAGGATCCTTTTGTCATGACTTAAATTTCCCTTGATTTCCATAACTCATCCTTTTGAGAACCCCATCCTTCTTTTATGATATGACCGCTTGTAAAATTCCAACACTTACCAAAGTACCCAACTTTCTGTACTGTGTGACTACAACCATAACACGGTCAGTAAACCAGGTACAGACGATATCTGTATGAATCCCTTCAATATCTACAGCCAGCTAAACAAACATTGTATAATATTATTAACCTGGAGCAGAAAGTAACCTCGTTGTGGATATAAATTAAGTACAAACCTGACGAGTTTGTGGTCCTTGATTTTCTACAGCGGCCGCCATTTTGAATCTCAAATAACCTTGGGTTCCCTGTGTAGTTTTTGGCATTTCGTCAAGCATGCGCTGTAAGAAAGACAAAGTTTGGTTCAAGCCGACAAACAAGTATACTTTTTCGAAGAAAAGTACGAAAAACAATGAAGTTTGTTTGTGTCAGTAATAAAATTAAATACATCAGTAACTGGAGTGAACTGGAGTGCTCCGTGAGCTCCTCCATCTTTACAAGACACTTGATTGACAAGTATCAATCAAATCCTGCAAAAAGCACTCGAAGGGTTTGCAAAGCATGTGCTTTTCAGTCGGGTGTTGCAGCTCTGATCAAAAGTTCTTGAATGTAAAACGTTTTTAATCTGGTAATATTTGTGCTTTTATTTCAATTTAGCAAAAAAAAAAAGGGATAGCTTTGAAAAACTGTACTTTTTTGGTGGTAAGAAGTCATTTGGGAACCTTTGAAATTGTTAAAGACTTCAGATAGACAAGCGATCACTCTCGGGAAAAGCTTGAGTCAGGTAGCCATGAACAAGAATAACTCTGGTCCGATGTGCACGAGATGCAGAAATCATGGAGAACCATTTGTTCGCTTGAAAGGACACAGAAAAATCTGTCCATGGAAAAGTTGTGAATGTGAAATGTGTATTTTGATCGCTCAGAGAGGAGGATTAAACAGAGAAAAGGCAAAACTAATGGAGGAAAAGATTGCCGTCGGTAAACGTCCGGGAAGGTCTTCTGTTCAAAGAGATAAAACTAAAAGCAAAGACGAGAGACACGATGAAGAGTATGATCCAGGTACATCAGGTATGTCCTAAAAGTTGAATTGTACACCATTTCATGTCCTCTTAAGTTATGATTTTGATTGGATTTTGATTGTGCAAAAAGAAGTTTATCAAAAATTAACGACCGACATTTTTTGGTGTTTGTCTGTCCTTTGGAGGAGAAAGCAAAAATCTTAAAACGTCAAATTAGGGCGACACCACTCCTAAAGTTTGAGGGCTGGCTGCCTTTGGCAGAATGGAAGCGTCGAAAAAGTTGACAATCGGTAAATTACTGCAGTATAAGCTGCAAGATTGGATTTGATTGTAGGAGGCATCATTTCAGTTAGTATCTTTTAAACAATTCTTAGAAAAAGAGTAAAAGACAAGAAAAGAAAAAATCTCATCTGTACCTGACGGGATTCGAACCTGGGTCTCACAAGATCATTAATTCCAAAATATAAAGCCACCGCCATACCCTCGAGACATCCCCAGAGCTGAGGCGCAGTATGGACTCCTCAGACCTGACGGGCGATTAAGTGCCCTTCTGTCATTACGGTACCTGTGGTGGAATCGCCCACAAAGAGTTCTAGTCACAGGCATCAGGGGAGAGACAAGCCGGCCCCCAGACACTACACGACTGGTCCCTTTTTCTATCTGTGATGATTTCAAAGAGAAAATAATATCCGTTGCATTGTTTTCGGTCTTATTTGTTGTCCTAATTTTGTGAAACCGTGGTCCAGTGGAAAAGACTTGGACTTGCGAGAGATTGAGTCAAGCCAGATGGGGCAGGGTTAGTTTCTGAGTGGGTGACCATTGACTGGATTTTTTTTCTTTTTTTTTTTTTCCTTAAATTTTTTCTTACTCGTATTTTATGTTTTTCAAAGAAATTGTTGGATATAAGACGAAATGCAAAAGAAAAAGCAAGCCAAAGAAGTTAATTCCAATATCTCCTAAACCTGAATACGGTTATACCATCACATATCAAGAACCAACCAACCTACGGCCAGTAACGCAAGCAGTACCCTTTAGAATCGCTCAGCCAGCCTACCAAGATACAAACATCCCGCAACAATTCAACATCAAGAATTCTCTAACTAGCTTTATAAATCCAACAAGACCATCTCTTGTGATGGGCGTTCCTCTTCCTCATCCAGATCTGCGTGACAGTGTTCAAGATAATCGGGCATGTCTGACGGCAGTGAGGAACTTTCCAAACCCTTTTTATGAAGACGTACAAAACTGTTCTAATTATCCTCAGCCTGCAGCCTATGATCAGGAGTTTGAATCTGGAAAACTACAGGAGCTCCAAGTTTCTCCAGCGTTGTGTGACCATTTTAACTTAGGCCCTGTAACGATTGCAAATGGTAATGCTACAAATGCGGACAGACTTCAAGCTTTGTCACGCATGCATCCAAATGAAAGCCAAGGAATTTATTCAGGTGAAAACAGTGGTTTTTACTCAAGAATACCAAGATTTTCAGGTCCTCAGTCAGCCTCGGTAATTATTGTATTTTGATAACCTTTAATAGCCAATTAATTATTTTACTGTTTTCAAGTCTTACCTAGGTTTTGTTTTACAATTAATTCTAATAGATTAATATTATCTTGTCGTGTTTTTGACAGAATGTTGGTATTCCAAGCCAGACCGTGCATTGGACATACACATCCTGAAACTATCCAATCTACAACTAAAGCTGTTACAACTACCGAGCGAGGAAACTAGGGAATTATGTTTCTAAAGTTTTGATAAGTACTTTGAGTACGTTTTTCGAGCCTCCTGCCCTCCCTACACTTGAAGACAGGTGGCTTACCATGAAAAGAAAGACTAGAAAGCCAGAACTATACAGTTATGCTTTTTCTGTGTGAGAGTTGATAAATTGAGTCAACCATTAGAGTTAATAGTTCGACCCTGCTCCACGCATTGGTAGCTGTTGCGCTCAAAGCCAGGTTGCAATTGTATTTTAAGTTGAAAACAGGTTTGCCATGGTAACATACGACACCAATATTTTACAATATACGTTTACAATATACGTTATCTGTTTGTTTTATCGTTGTTAACGTTCACTACGATTAAACTGGAAAGATCGTTAGCAAAGACGGAATTTGTTGTACAATCAAACCCGCTGTGTTGAGTGTTTGATTTGCCTCTTGGAAGTGCCAACCGTTTCAACTGTGCTTCGTTCAGTTACCTTTTCTCCTCACTTCTTGAGTGATTTCGACACTTCCTGAGTGCTCTGTAACTGCAAAGAGCACAGTTGAAGCTGTTCTACTTGTCTTATAATATGGAAAGAAAAATGAAAGACGTTTTTAAAACTTCCTTCCAAGTTCTTTCTATTCAGAAAACGCCGCCATGATGACGATATCTGTGCTCTATACTCTGATAGAGCACGGTCTTCTGCCAATCAGATCATGTCTAACGAAGCGACTATATTGTAACAATGTTATAACGATACTTCATGTGACGTAAGCCTTTGTCATCATGTGCCAACCAGAGATTGATTGGCTGGTGAAACAAAGGAACTTGTGAAAAGCATTTGTGAACATGGTTAGCATATTAACATCACAATGGTTTTGTTAGTAAACATGAAGTATCGTTATATGATGCTTGTTTCTTGATTCAAGCTTATGCAGCACGCAAAATAAGAATTAGAGAAGCATGAGTTCATTAAGTGGTAACATAGTTATTCTCTTTTTCGGCATATGAAAGGTAACTCCATCCCACATGCTTTGTCTA
>WUAP02142135.1:0-12053 GCA_015163945.2 Stichodactyla helianthus | reverse complement strand
GTAGTGGTTAACACATCGGACTAGTAAACCTAAGACGTGGGGTTCGACTCCCGCCAGGGGCTTAATGTTATTTTTCTCTTTATTCTTTCTATGTTTATATACACACCAAACGCATTCACTCTACTTTCATTTCTAATATATACTGCGATGCTTTTGAAATTGATACCTTTGTTATGCCATGCTATTGTTATTGTTTACCAACCTAATGTTGGGTGACAGAGGACGCGTCTTTGTTTGTAGTCTTTATTTGAAAGGTTTGTTTGAGGAGCCACTGATTAATTCATCACTTAATTAATTGAGCGACCTGTTTTTGGGTCACTAAAGTTGGCAGGAAACAAGTTGGAAAAGTCCTTCCAGCATGTAAAATTGTCATGTTAATTTGGTCTGTCTGTGTTTTATCAGTGTGTGTGAACTAATATGAAAAGAAAGGATACAGATTGGCATGAAACATTTCTTTGAATGATATCTTGTTGCTATGACAGAGCAATTGCAAAGAACAACCAACACATAGGGAAAAGATACATAGAAGTATTCCGCTCCAAGGCAGAGGAAATGGACTGGGTAATCAAGCGCATGGGTCCTCCACAAGACAAAGACCTAGAGTCTGTTGTACGTCTCCGTGGTCTGCCATATGGCTGTTCCAAGGAGGAGATAGCACACTTCTTTACTGGTAAGTTTGACATCTCCTTATGTTTAATCTGTTTGCAGGCCTTTGCAATATCTATTCATGATGCACATCTAAATTATCATACACTAAAAGGATTATTCAGTGTTGCTTCTCACAAAGGTCCAAGCTTTTGTTGTTGTGGTTGTTTTCTTTTGAGTGGTTGCACTTTACAGGTTCTCTCAAAGAACCATTGATTTTAACTTTGAAAAAAGTGAATTCTTTTTTTCTGTCTATTTTGTTACAGTAAAAAATTCTATAACATATTCCCTATCTTCTTCATTATCTTTTCTCATGATCACAGTTAATTCTCTTGTATAGAATGCATTTTTTCCCCCCAGGATGTCAACCTCAAAAGTTGATTGTTTCTGCATCCTATTTAATGCTCCTGAAATTGAGACAACTCCATACAATAGTTATTTTCACATCAGTCATCAAACAATCAAAGTATACAACATCCTTAAAATGCTTACATTAGATGTTTGAAAGGTTTTATAATTACAGCAGTTCTCGGTCACACATGACCAAGACATTTTTCAAAGCTGTACAATCATTTTTTGGTGGATGTCAATAAAAAGTGTTTCTATAACAATGGGTTCATTTTTGTGTATTTTGTCTTGCACGCTGTTAAGCAGTCTGGCATTAGGCTGTGAGAACATTTTATCCCCTTTTTCTCTGCCACTAAAATGTCACAGTAATTATTTCTGATTCAAAAGTTCCACCGAACTGTGAAGGTTTCAATCTAAAACTAGTGATATAAAAGACAAAGATCCTTCTGGATAACATGGAAGATGTAAAAGCATGAATGTCTTGCCAATCTGTGCTTAGTTTTACCTGTTATTTTTCTTCAGTAAAGATCTTAAGATAACTACAAAAGTTTTTACCAGCTTTTAGTTCACTTGAAAGATAGCAAATAATTTTAAAGCTTTCCTGCTTTCTCCATAAGCATGTAATACAATAGACCTAATTCGCTTGGGCATAATGTTTTCCCAATTCAGACCTCTTGGGAATACGATTCTTTGTTTGAGGTTTATCCATATTAGTGTATCTTCTCAAGTGTTACCATTAAACAAAGGAAAAAGTCCTAAAGGAATGACACGTGACCTGTATTGGGAAAACAAATATGCCCAAGCGAATTAGGTCTATTCCCATCCTACAGAAGGACAAACTTTAAATTTATTTACATTTTACCGTCTGATTGAAACCCAGATAATGAGACAAACTATTCATTCAAAACCTGCCTGCAGCCATAGAAATGCTTTTGATTGACATCCACCAAAAGTCGATTTCAGGACTTAGAAAAACGTCTCAGTGATCATGTGTGTCTGAGAACCGCTGTAAACTGATCCTAAGCATAACTTACAATGTAAAGTGTCTTCCATTAGACATGAGTGGAGAATGGTTAACTGTTCGAGCCACTGCCATAATCTATACTTCCTAACAAACAGTATTCCAAGCACTAGGCTATATACAGGGTTCTCACTGATCTTGAAGAGTCTGGGAAATCTAGAAATTTTTTGAGGTCAGGGAATTGTCAGAATGTTTTTGAGCCAGAAAACCTTTTTTAGAAATTGGAGTTTCCTTTGGGGTTTTGATAGAGATCCTGGAACCATGTGTAACTCTTTTTGTGTCCAATAAAATCAGTAAAGAATGGGATTTAATATGGGATTTATGTGGGAATTTTATGTAATCAGGAGAGTGGGAACCCTGATTTAGTGTTGAGAGAGAAATCACAAGGATGGAGTTTTCTCATTTTCAGAATTATAGAGCACACCCTGAGTTAATTTTTCCCTGCTAATGTTATATCTGGTTATTCATGATTATTAGCAGGGTTGTTATAGTTCTCATGAAATAATGATTTCCTTTATGATTGTCCCCTTCTCTACTGGTGTTCCAAAGGGTTGGAGATTGTACCAAATGGGATAACCATCACATTAGATGAGGAGGGAAAGACAACAGGGGAAGCTTTTGTGGAGTTTACTTCACCAGAAGTAGCCGGGCAAGCCATGCAAAAACACAAGGAATGCATTGGGCACAGGTGGGGAGAGGAAGTGGTATGGGTCAGGGACCCCAACTACATTTATTTACATCTTATATAGTTTGATTGTATGACATTATTATTAAGTTAATGATAATATTTTTCACAATGTTGGTGTTTACATGTTTGGTTAACTATATCATTGCCTACTGTGCCTGATTACTATAAGTAATGGTAAAGGGAAACAATACAACCTTAACCTGTTTATTTTAAAAAAGAATAAAGAGAAAAATAACATTAAGCCCTTGGTGGGAATTGAACCCCACATCTTCAGTTTACTAGTCTGATGTAGTGGTTAAAGATGTGGGGTTCGATTCCCACCAATTAAGGACTTAATGTTATTTTTCTCTTTATCCTTTCTATATATACACACCGAATGCATTCACTTTACTTTCTATCTGTTGTTAGACACTCTTGTGGTACATTTGATTAAAACATAAAGGTGAAAAAACAATACTAGCTGCACTAATATAATCCTTGTATGTGTAACAGAAACCATTGCTTCAAAATTGATTTAAGGTGGCTCCTTAGAGTTTTCGGTAGTTCCAATCAATAGGACATAGTAATTTATGGCTAATGCAGGTTCGCACATTGATACCTGATAGGCCAACCATATTAAGGTTCATGAGTTTAGGTTTTAGCTGATCACATATAAGGTTACCATGGTAACAGTATGTCAGGTATGATGAAGGCCATTCTTTTCCACAGTGAATTTTTTTAAAACTTCATAATGAAAGTTTGTTACCTTAACTTTCATTTGGCACAATACTAAAACATTCAGGTACAGAACTTCAAATAAAAGGAAATTTTGAATTTGCCAAATAAAAAAAATTACACAGTACTGAATTTTTCTAAATATTTTGACAATTGTTTAATATTTATATGATGAAAAATATATAGAATTTTGAAGACATTTTACCATCTAGTTTTCAAGTTATTTCAGAAAAAGATAAAGCATGTTAACAATATTTTCGTGACATCATCAAAATAAAAATTCTTCAAGTTCTGCTTCTGCACATGCTTGTGCACAACCTCCCGCACACGTCCAAAAACTATATGGAGCCACCTTAACAGGATCTATTTCATTTTGCTATTGTAATCATTGTCAGCCCTGTGTTTTGTGTGTACTTTTCCTACAGTTATTCTAAGTTTCAAACAATCCTTTGTCTGGCAGCTGCAGTAATGTTTATCAGCATGAAACCTAGAATTTTCCCATGAACATGTGAACATTTACAAGACAGATTTAATTCATATGTTTGGTTGTTGAAAACCACTGGTATTTTAGATCGTCTCGTGTTTTGTTCAGGAATAAGTAATGATTCAAGAACCACTTTAGCAGGTTTCTCCAATTTACCAGCAGGTGTATCTTGATCTGTTACTTTGTAAGACATCCTAAAGACTTCCTCTGAGTTTGGAACAAGTGTTAATCATGACGGTGTATCCTTTAAGGTGCCTGAAAAACGTCCCATCAAGTCAAGCAAAAATTTGTACAAATATTCACATCTTTTTCAAAAGTTCAAGTAATTAAATTTTTTTCAAATTTTTTATATAATTTAGATTTTTAGAAGCTTTTTAAAAAAAGCAAATAAAAAATATAGGGTCCTGTAAAAAAATTGAGGGTTTTGCCTTCTTGAAGTTCAAAACACGTATCGTTCTTCATTCTTTTTCAGTAAAATTTTGAAGATTATCATAGTAATTCAGTGGTTATGCCTGAACATGCTTGTGGGCTTGGAAACTCGATTCAGTAGTAGGCAGTCACCGTAGATCCTTTTTGTCCATCATGGTAACAAATGTACCTTCATTGTCTCAATATAAAATTCTACCATCTCCTTCTAACACTGATCTGCATACAATAGTTTAAGTTCAACCACCATGCTGAAAGCTTCACACGATCTGTATATGAAACATGAGACAATCCAAAATACTGGTGGTTTTTGATGACTGAATGCATCAGTTAGATCTGTCAAGCAGTGACATGCTCCTGGAATAATTCTAGGTTTCACACTTACAAATGTTACCACTGCTGCCAGACAAACAGTTGTTTGAAACTTAAAACAACTGTTGGAAGAGTTTACATTACACATTTAATCCCAAATGGTAGTAAAGCTTATATCATTTTAGCACTAACAATTAAAATGCAACTTGCATCTTACATTTAAAGCTTTCATCTTTTGAAATGTGATTTAAAATGTGTCAATATATTAATTGGATAAACTATGATAAAGCTGGATTGTCTATGTTTAGTTATAATTTAGAAATTTAACTGTTAGTTTTTGACCTTTTTTGTATAATCAGCATCAAACTTGGCTTATTGTTGGTAATATTGTAAAATTAATATAAATGGTAAGAAATTCTAGTTGAAAAAGTAAGGAGGATTCTTAGACAAACAAAGATGGCTCAGAAGTTAAATTTATCAGCCCTACTTCTGTGTTATCCCACTATTGGTTGACCAGCAAACTGAAATTGACACTGCCTTAATTTTTCAACTTAGAACCAAATATGAATGATGATAGTGATAGTGTCTCATAGCTGTTTCAAGTTATTGATTTTTTCCTTTATACTACTATGTTATTAGGTACATTGAATTATTCAAGAGTTCTAAGTCTGATGTAAGGTTTGTAACTAAGCCCAAACCATTGATGTCTACAAGACCAGGTCCCTATGACAGAATGGGTGGCTTTGGGGGGCCACGATTTGGACGTGGAGACTATGAAAGAAGGTTAGTAAATAGCATCATTTAACTGTTCCAAATTTTAAAATAAAAGGAAACTACAACCATATTTAAGGTATTTTAGTTTAAACTGACCTGAAAATTTTAACTAAAACTGAATTTTCAACTGCGTGTCGCTGTGCAGACTACTTCAGAGTTATCAATCTGTAAGATACCGGGTATATAGAGATTATTGCATGTTAAGGATAGTGCCTTCTAATTTGTGAACCATTTTTATTTTTGAAAAATTATGCTAGTTATGATATTTCCTATTATTTTTCTTCTGTAAATTTTTCCGTAATTCAGCCTAGCTGGCTGCAAAGGATTATTAATAAACTATCTATCCATCTATCTATCTAGTTCTCTTAAACATGCAAGGGGTCGTCAGAATCTGGGAAAAAATTGGGGATCACCATGCACAGGTTCATGCTACTCCTTAAACTCCTTGAAAACTCCTGAATTTAATTTTGGTTTTCAAGGGCACTTGAAAAACTCTTGAATTTTAGAACTTGTGCTCAAACTCCTTGGATTTGCTAATAGTAGAAAAGGATTCCAATATTTCTGGTCATGCAGAGGGGTTTTTTGCATATAAATGATAAGGAAATTGTGAGCAGTTGCTGCTGGAAAATATTCATGTGTAAAATTTGATAAATAGAGGATATTACATGGTCGCTTGGAAATACAAACGTTATCTTCAAGTGTTGATGATATCTCTCATGAGTGAGAGAGATTCAACACGAGAAGATAAAATTTGTATCTCCAAGCAACCATGTAATGTTCTGTTTATTTTATAAATATCGATGAAATATCAAGGATCAGGGAAGAATTTTAAGGCCATTTGTGATTGGGTGATACAAGGATCGTCATGGCAACGGTGATATCTTTGCATGTAAAGGATAAAAATGATACTTCATTGTGTACGAAGTTTTAGAAATGGGAGAAATCCTGGTATTTCATTGATATCTATATAATAATTCAAAATGTAGCAGGTGTTTCTTTCCCCAAACAAGGAGTACTGTGAATGGCTCTGTTTGGTAGACCATGTGCTTGAAAAATCATATTTGGGTTCTTGAATACTCTTGGAATTTTAAATTTTTACCTCAGCATGAACCCTGCATGCATCTAAGCAAGATAATAAATGTTAAACACCTGATGATGTAAGCATTTTTGTTATGTAATCAAAAAATTGTTGTTTCCAACTGTTAAGAGATTTTTATATCTAGGCTGCTCAGAATCAAAAAACCTTCGTATACTTTTTGAAAAATACCAAAAATCTCGTAATTCCTTTAGGAAACTATCTTCGTATCTAAATTTTGTATGCAAAAGCTCAAAAAGTGATCTCGGAGGGAGTAAATAAGTAAACAAAACCATTTTTATTTTTGAAATGTTATGATAAAAATTTAGTCTGTTATTCATTTTACAATATACATAAGAGAAAAAAGGGCGTACCCTTGCGTTTTAGGAAGATACGAATTTTGAAAATGTAAAATTGAGGAGAAAAGCCATGTTAAAAGTGTGACGAATGTGATGCGGCATTGTGAAATAGCATTATGAGATTTTGATGAGATTTTTTTATTTTGATGCATTTGCACTCTTCAAGCGGCTTCACACAGAAAAGGAGAAAACACTTGAAAAATAAGGAGAAAAATCAACATTTTCACCTTCAAAGTGTCCAAAAATTAGTTTACTAAGGAGAAAAGACTATGTTGAGTATTATCTGTGTATATAAAAACTGAAGGAACTTGATAACATTTGGTGAGTAAAACAAATTTTTTTCCACTGAATGTGGAAAGGTTTTTGTAGTGTTTGTCAACTTCAAAACATGAACGACCTGAAAAGTTTTTGAAAAACAATTTTGAAGCTTCACCAATCAATTTTATAAGCACAAGGGGCTCTTTTGGAAATAGGATATCATAGCCAGCTGAGTGAACAACTAGCTGTGCAAAGCATCATTATTACCAATATACACAGCCAAACAGGAAACTGCCCTCTTGTAAACACACGTTCAGTGGGCCGCAAATGACTTGAATGGGCTAATAATGGCATTATCGGCCCTACTGCTGATTGTTTTTTGGTTCATCATCCAATGGATTTTAGCCACTTATAGTTTGGCCTTGTTTATTGATAATAATTGCACTCAGGACACAAATAAACAATATTCCCTCCAAAAGTCATTTTATTGTCCTATTGGACAAAACCTCTGGCCCTCACTCTGTTTTATAGTTTTAGCTTGCTCTTTTGAATGATGGCAGTTATAACTTTACCAGCTGAAGGCAAAGTGGTATTCACTATTTGTGGCTTTTTTCATAGTGTTATGAGGGCCGACGTGCCTATTCTCACGCTTAGTAATTTCTAGAAAGTTCCGTTTAGTTTATAAGAAGTAAACAATTAGTTCTAGAACGTCTAAGAAATATGGTAATGAGTTCTAGAAAGTTCTAGATAATTCAGAGAAAATAGAAATATAGTTCTGGAAGGTTCTGGAAAGATAAAACTATTTTTGTAATAGAATATTCTTGAGAAAAAATAGAATATTACGTAATTTGGATTACACTAGAACGTTCTGGAATCTTTGTAAAACATATAAATAGGAAACAGTAGTGAGTTCGTTAGTGAGTTTAGTTTCAAGAGAGCTCCGTAGTGAGTTTAGTTAGAAGAGAGCTATACAGTTGAAGAACAGCAAGTCTTTCAAGCAAGTGCTACTCAAGATGCTCAGGCTATATCAGGCGAGACTAAAACTTTAGGTAGTTATAGCGGAGTTTAGGTTACTCACTCATTAGAGTTTGCTTACTAAATTGTAAGTTAGTTTGACTTGGGGAATAATTAAACTAAGTTCTAGTGTAGTGCTGGGTTTGTCTTGTTACTCATCTGTAACAATAGGGCCTATGGATGGCATGCCTGTCTTGTTCCACGTGACAGGAAATGAAAATCCTATATAGTTCTACAGTTTTATATTTCTTTTTATATCCAGATACAGAGGTGGAGGACGTGGAGCTTATGGTCCAGTTTTTGGAGGTGGTTATAATGGTGGCTTTGGTAATGATTTCAACAGTTATGGAGGCCGTGGTGGTCGTGGTGGCCGTGGTAGAGGAGGCTATGGTGGCAGAGGTGGAGGGTCCTTTGGATTCTCTGGACATAGCTCAACTGGTCACACTGTTTCAATGAGAGGACTTCCCTTTGCTGCTAAGGAGGCCGACATCAAACAGTTCTTTAACCCTCTAAATCCAGTTGACATCAGGATAAGGTGGGGTCCTGATGGAAGGTGTTCTGGTGAAGCAGAGGTTGACTTCGCTAGTCACTCAGATGCACAAGCTGCTATGTCAAAAGACAGACAATCGATGGGTGAGGAAGCTCATAATATAGGGGCAAAAAGCATTCTGGTACACCAGTTTTCAATTATAATGAAAATGCTCAAAGCAATACCTACACATAAAGGACCTTTCAGGACTCTCCCTATTAAAGTGCCTATGTCGCATCTGACAATATTCTCAGTATCCGGTCAGTATAGATTTTACATGAGGTGAGTTTTTCTATGACCTAAAGAAAGGATATAGTTTGACTGATGTGTCTTGGAGTTATAAAGGTTTTTCCATGCCATATGCTAATGACTGTGACGTCAAAAGAGTCATCATTTAATATACGAAATTTAACTGATACGGCTAAATTGAATTTTGAAAGTATCTCTGTTTCACCCGTGGCTCTTATAAAAATTATTGTTAATTAGTTTTCACAAAGTATTCAGTGTTTCCAAATAAAAGAAACAACAAATAAACATGAATGACTCTTTTGACATCACAGTCATTAGCATATGGCATGGAAAAACCTTTATAACTCCAAGATGCATCAGTCAAACTCTATATTTTCTTTTGGTCATAGAACAGCTCGCCTCATATAAAATCTATACTGACCGGATACTGAGAATATTGTCAGATGCGTCATAGGCACTTTAAGTTTTGGCTTAAATCAGAATGTTTTGGCTTTTAGTGGCTTAAAGTGATTTTACCTAACTGGTGAAACAAAAATTAGCTACCTTGTTACACTTATTTTTCGCAACACCAGAATTTTGCGATTTTTTTATGGCCATATTTCGCAACACTTTATTTTCGTGATTTTATGAAATCGAAAAAACCTGAGTCACTTTATTTTTGTGATTTCTTCCGTAAATAAATACCTATTATATTGAAATATTCTGTATAGTGTTGCTGTGATTTTAAAATGAAAATAAACACAAGATTGACTATATGGGTATAATCCGCAAATGTTTATTAAACAGTTTATATTTCACTTGAAGCCTTTATGTGTAGTCACTTAATATTTGTGCATCCAAATTTTCATGACATCAAATTTTCGTGAAAAATAAGTGTAATAAAGTATTTTAATACCTTAAGGTTAAAACTTGTAATAATGGAACAAGAACATAGAAACACAATGTAATTAGTGTCTAATATTTTGATTACATGAAATTTATTTCATGTGTTAAATGAAATCACTCTGTCATGGTTTGCTAATAACATTTAAGTTTCTGGGATCCTATTTTCCTTTTTATTTTTAACAAAAATAAAAAACATATCCTTGTTTTGTAGGTCATAGATACATTGAACTATTTCTGAACTCTGTTCCTGATGGCAATGGGGGTAGTGGATGGGGCAACCAAAACCGTGGAACCAATCAGGCAGCATCAGGAGGTATGATGTCATACTGTTGTGTTAGTTTAGAGTCCTTGCATCACTTCCCTTACTCCCTGTGGGGGTTAAGGATGAAGAATCCAAATAGTCCAGTTTCACATTCCATAATTACTGCTGTAATCCTTGACCACGGATTCACTTGTACAGGCTTAGCCTCGTTAAAGAGCAAATTATTCATAAATACCAATGGCAATGCGAAAAATGTACAACTTGAACAATACACTTTTCAATTCCACGGACTTTCACTAGTATCTATGAATAACTTACTTATAAACAAGGCTAAGCCTGTACAAATGAATCCGTGGTCAAGGATTACAGCGGTAATTATGGAATGCGAAACAGGACTATTAAATGACTCTGAGGTGCAACAAAAAAGCAAATCAAAATGGTAATATTTTTGGGAAGAGATATTTTTGTGGCACAAAAACCCTTTTCATGACATTCAAAGTATCTGGGTTCTCAAGTGTTTGGGGAAGTACTCAATCATTATTGCATTTTAAACCAGAGCTATATTTTTTCCTGTCTTTTCCCCTACTTAAGGTACAAACTACAGCAACTCAAATATGGGATCCAACATGAATTATAGCAATACTGGTGCTGGCTTTAGCAGCAATGGCAATTACACCAACTTTGGTAATGCTCAAAGCAATCCTACAAACACAACTGCTAACCAGAACTTTGGTAACCAAAGTAACACAGGTAACTTTGGCAACCAAGGAACTGCAGGCAATTTTGGTGGACAACAGTCTATGGGTAATCAAGGCCAGAGTAACATTGCAAACCAGCCATTTAACCAAAACACTACCAACTACACTGCCACCCAGAATACAGGGAGCTTTGGGGGACAGTCAAGTACAGGGTATGGGCAATCTGGATACACAAACTACACCACCCAGAACACTGGTTATGCCACACAACAGACCACCAACTACACTACTCAAGGAAATCCACAAGTACAAGCAAGCACCCCATTCAACCAAGTACAACAACAGCAGCAGCAACAACCACAACAACAGCAGACAGGGTATACTGATGCTTACGGGACAACTGGAAGTGATTCCTTCTTTGGCACTATGAACCAAATAAAGCAAGATCCTAGTACTCAAGGTGGTACTATGACATATACTGGTTATTAAAGGCAACCATCCGAGGCTCAGTAGAGATAGGACATTAACAACTAGGGCTTATTAAAACTGTTTTAGCTAAGAATGTGTATTCATGTACTAACTGCTACTAAGGAAATAAGTACATTTATATAACATTTTTAAAACTAGCATTTGCTAACATTTATCCTGAAATATCGTCTTGAAAGGAGTGTACTTAATAACACTATAGGAAATGGCTACTCTTATAACCTTGTCTGGCACAAACTGTGGATTCAAGTGTATGGTAAAAACCGTCCATACTGTGACAGAGTATTCATAAAAAAGCACCTTACATAGACAAATGATCTGTAGTGTAGTGAGAAGTCAACCTTTTGTTTTGTATCTGTTATGTCATTTTATTTACTCACTACAAGTTTTGAATAAAGAAACTTTTGTTACAGAATGATGTGTAAAATTGTAAGCCGTGAAGTGAAACATTTTTGATTAAAAATACACAATGAAGTTGTGCAATTATCTATTATTGATACAAGGGCATCACTGGCACTCCATAACACAAAGCTGGTCATATGGATGTAATTAATTTATATGACATAGATACTGGTATTTTCATTTTCCTTGTCAAGGAATAATCTTTAGTAGATATTATGGATTAAGCACATGAGATACAAATGAAACAAGCATTGTATTAAACCGATAGCCGTATTTGAATGATTATCAAAACACAAGTATATGTATTGCAGGCTTACAGTTAGGCTGCATTCATAATGTATGGCTGGGGGGGGGGGGGCAGGTGAAATTCAGGGGGGATCTGAAAATTTTCTTATCAGTTTATGGGGAGATACATAATTTTTTT
>WUAP02142124.1:0-12053 GCA_015163945.2 Stichodactyla helianthus | reverse complement strand
ATTGTGGCTGAAGATCTTTTATAGATCCTACATCTGCGGCATTATCGTACACGGTCCATTCATTTTATTTCACATTTTTCATTTTTATTTGCTCCAGGTCTTATAAGTTAAATAGACTTCAGCATTCGTGTGGAGCAGATTTTGTATGGGATCTGCGTCATATCAATATTTGATGAGTTCAGAGCGGAAATTATTAGTGACAGCTAGCCAGGAACTGCAGTTTTTCTCATTCGCTACCGAAAGTCTCCTATATCACTATCACTCTCGACTCTTTCACTTTCCTATTCCGAGTCATTTGCGTGACAATCCTTCCTCAATGACAGAGCAGAAAAACCTTTTTATTTCATTCGTAGTAAGGACATCTATCCGTTTTTAAGCTCAATATTTTGTAAACTTGCTGTTTTGGAGCCAAAGAACAAAATATCAAATTTGCCCAAAATTCAGTGAATACAATTTTGAGATATAACGGCTTGTACTTTGGGGGAGATGATATTTTAATCAGCAGAAAATCTGACATTTTCGTGAATATCTCCAGGTAGCTTTCTAGTTCGACAAGATTTTGTCAAAAGTTTGTAGCAACAGTGAAACAAATGAAACCGCGCTTATAGTTTTGGCGTATCACTTCCAGTTAAATAAAACCAATCGTGAAAGTAGAGGCCTGTCGTTTTTCTGCTCTGTCTTCCTCAATTATAGCTAATTCATTTAACGTTGTCGCTAAAAAAAGCCTAAAGCTTTGAGAGCGGAATCATGATTTTTTTTTTTTTCACCGTGACATTTTGAGAAAAGAGAAGAGAAGAGAAGAGAAGAGAAGAGAAGAGAAGAGAAGAGAAGAGAAGAGAAGAGAAGAGAAGAGATGAGATGAGATGAGATGAGATGAGATGAGATGAGATGAGATGAGATGAGATGAGATGAGATAAGATGAGATGAGATGAGATGAGATGAGAAGAGATGAGAAGAGATGAGAAGAGAAGAGATGAGAAGAGATGAGAAAAGAAGAAAATAAATAAATAAATAAATGAATGAATGAACGAATGCATACTGTTAACCCTTTAAGAAGAAAAAGAAAACAACTAAAAACGGAATTAACCGCCCAGCTTTTACCTCTGTTTATCGTAAATTTACCAACCGAGATGAATGAGGAACACTTTTACCGAAATGAAAAAAACTCGACCACCAAGCAGGCAAAGCCAAGACGAGGATATTTGACCAAATAAGCCAGACCAATAAGCTCTTGAGTTCAAATGGTTTTTTCATTACAGGTGCATTGAACAAGCGGAAAAAACAGTATCTCATTAACATAACACTAACCCTCTCGTAACAACGCATTGTAAACGTGGTAGATTATGAAATAAGCCAGTAAAACGATTTATTCACAGGATATTATCATTAAGGTCGTGAAGATTCAGTTCCTATCTTGAACGAGCTTTCTTTTTCAGGTGAGATAGGTTTGTTTGCTATATTGACGTTGGGCAGGTAGTTGATTGTTCATTATTGATATCTTTTAGATTTCGTGTTTTATTTTCTGTGCTCTGTTTAGGTATCCTGGACAGTTTTGAACTCAAAAAACATCGATAAAAGATCGATTATCTTGAGTCATTCTGTAACGACCTCTCGACTTTGGAACCAATAGACAATAATACGAAAGCGAAACCCGGTTCGAAATACAACTCTTCCATTCATATCTTTTTTAGGCAGCCACGCGGAGCGTTCGTAGATTATTTTTACTGCTGGACGACTGAGGGATCTCTAATTTCACTCTAGACAAATATGAAATTAATCGAGTAAAAAAAGGAAAAGACAAAGAAAGAAAAGAGGAAAAAAAAAAAAAAAAAAAAAAAGAGAAAGATAGAAACTCAGCAAGTGGCCGGCTGGTTAATCCCACGTATCTGCAATTTCCGAAAATCGCCTGCTTAATTTCGTTTTATTTCAAATTCCTTATTTCCTTCATTCGCTGACAACAAATTAAACTAAACGATAAAAATCGACAGAAAGATAGCGTTGTTGACGGTTTGGAAATACTTCATGTATTATAAACCACTTTACTTAGTAGGCTTGTTGTACTTGCCGGATGTCAATACGCATGAAGTTGAGATGTCAACGGCGTAGGCCCCGGAAATTTTAATTTTTTCCTGTGGTTCACCCTTCCAACTTGTCTGAGTATTAACATGATTAAGAACGCTTCGAAAATTGTTTTTTATTACACCTATTTCTAGGCAATAGGCGATAGGTTATTCCAAGACGGAAAGGAATTATGGGCATACAAGTAAACACAAATAATTGAGGCCTTTGAAAGGGTTTCGTCACTACAAACAACATTGAGTGTCTCATTACTCTTAAAGTCGGATAAAGAATCGTCCTCATTTGCATTCTACTTTAACTTGGATTTTCTCGGCCAAAATTACTTAATTCATTTTAAAAATCACTACAACATGAAAATATAGTCCTAGACATTTCCTAAGTGATATAAAGTATTCGCGATCGACCTTTATGGACATAAAATGGCTCGCCTACGGGTCGCCATTTTAAATGCCCATAAAGGTCTCCCGCTCATACTTTATATATTACTAAACGTTGCAAAGTATTTATTCTCCTGGCTTTTCTTCAGAGAACAATGTTATGTCTTACGAGATATAGCTGATACTAACACAAGCGAAAGCCAATACAGTGATAGTCGCGCGAGTCGTGGTAGGGTGCTGATGAGCTGAAAGTTCGATGGCTTTGGTTATACTGGCTTCCTGAACTAACTGACATCATACGACTACCCGACCCTAGAAAGGTTCTGCTATGGAAAACTGACAGAGGAAAACCGTGTATTGTGATCAGTGTGTTGGCACCATTGCAATAATAGTCAAAATTTCTGTACTCATATTTGATTATAGTGAAAGCTATAGAAGAATAATCACGGAAGACAACCAATATACTAATGTTCCTTAGAACCATAGAGAGTGAAGACCGTGAAAGTGCTTTGAGGGTCAGCACACGTTACGTGTTCCTCATTCTTTTACATTGAATTTAATACGAATATAAAACGAGTCCAGAAGGGTATTAATTGTCAAGAGAAACAGAATGAATTTAAAAGCTTGTTGCTATACTCAAAGTGCGGGTACTTGAACTTCAAAACTCCAGGTTAGGGGCAAACTATGGCCTGTTGAAATAGACATCAAAAAGTTAGACGAACCAATGAAGACGAAGAGGGTTTACCAATTCCATTTCCATCCCAGTTTTGTCACAAATATTAATCCCACTTTCCAGTGTCAAAATCCCAAAAACTAAGAAAATATTTCAGAAGTTGACTGAGCATGCTTTTAAATTCTTTAAAACATTTTCCCATTCCAATGCTGTTGTTTGGCTAAGTAGGCTGACAGAGCAGAAAAACCTTTTTGTTTCTTTCGTTATAAGGACATCTATCCGTTTTTAAGCTCAATATTTTGTAAACACGCTCTTTTGAGGCCAAAGAACAAAATATCAAATGTGACCAAAATTTAGTGAATACGATTTTGAGATATCTGTTATATACCAAGTGTCAAAGTTCAATATTCCTCAATTTCTATTGGTCGAGACTGTATCACGTGAACGTCAAGAAATTCGACTGTCTCCCTGGCGACAAGTCTGCTAAACTGTTCACAGTCTGAAAAAAACGATCCATCGGATTTGAATTCACCGATTGGCCCCTAGCCATAATGTGAGTGGTCTCCTTCGCAGCCGTTCTTAGTGTCGGTCTAATATCCCTTAAACCGACACTAAGAACGGCTGCGAAGGAGACTATAATGTGAGGTAATTTGTGCTACATTGTGTTATGGTCACGAAAATGTTCGGACATTGTTGTCTGACTGCCGTACGAATGCACTAACTTTTCAACAAATTTTCAACGTGTTTTGATAAGTTTTTCTCCTTAAAAACAGCAAGATCATTTTGAATTAGGGTTAAATAACAATATTTTGGTTATATTTAGAGAGACAAATTTATAATTATAGTGGATAATTTATTCAAAAGTTAGTGTACTTGTATGGCACTCAGACAACGATGTCCGAACTTTTTTACAATTTATACCACGTGACGGCTAGGGGCTACTCGGTCAATTTGGATCGATCGAAATGATCATGTGACATTGCATACTTTTACGCATGTGGAATGCTGTGGCGACGTTTGGCGTATGAACTTTGCAATTTTATGCCAAATATGGAAATCTTTGACATAAAACTGCAGAGTTCAAACGCCAAATGACACTACAACATTCCGAAGCTCCGCTTCGGGAAACATCAGCGGTCTCGGGACCACAAAACATACTGTTTCCCTCGGTCCCAGTAAATGAGTGTTTAACGCCTTGTACTTTGGGAGAGGTGATATTTTGATCAGCAGAAAAACTGACATTTTCGTGAATATCTCCAAGTAGCTTCACTCTTGTTCAACAATCCCAGCTCCCATTTAACCCCTTCAGGAACCTCATGAAATGAAAGGGGGTGGATTGGGAAGATTATTTGTGTCTTGTTGTACAAAAAGCAGGTAAGAGGCCTATAAGATCAAGATTCTTTTTGAATTCTCTAGTACTTACGAACTAGCTACTCGCTTCAAGTAGCTAGGCTTTCGTTATATTCCCTATTTCAGCTATCTTACATACTATTAATAAGCTTAAGTTTAGTTAATAATTCAAAGCTATTTTGAGCAAAACCTTTACGTAGATGACTCTAGCAACATAGTGAAGGGGATTAGAAGGGGATTAGAAACAGTCTCTGTGCATTTTAAAAGAATTAGGACCGTTTCCGTTGTTTCCTCTGTTTCTGTTATTTCCTGAATTCGAACCTTTGAATGAACTCATGTTATGCTGCACCGAAATTAATTTGAGTAAGAGTGATGTGCAGTTATACATTTGAAAAAAAATGTGGGTTTGTGCGCATGTTTTGTTTATAACAAGAAAGAAAGAAAGAAACAAACAAACAAAAACAAATGAGAGAGATAGGCAGAATAAGATAGAAAAAAGAAAAAAGAAAAAAAAAGAAAAAGAAAGAAAGAGAAGAAGAAAGAAAAGAATGAAAGAAAAAAAGAAATATAGAAATGAGAAAGCTATAAGCTTGAGAAGGAACGCATACGCATGAGTGCAAGCGGCTGCGTGACGGTATGACGGCATACAATACGTCATGATATGAGTATAAGCATCATTTATTTGGTCGCTGCATAAATAATTCTTATTCTCCACGGGTTAAAATAGAACTCGCTCACAAGAGTGCTTTAGTACTAATGGAGATACGATTCTATTGACTTCCTAAACTATTGCTTTGGTATTTCTGGTCTAAAAAGTAAGTTTACTTTAAACAGAACAGGTAACTTAATGGCGTGGTTTTTCTTCTTTTAATCTTCTCTCGAAGAAGCTGGTTTACCAGGCAAAGCTCAACAGTTCGATATATCTAGCTTTGTGTTCATTCTTTCTTTGTTGAGAATTCAGAGTATACATAAAGCCTAACGAGAGTGATTTGCTTAACAGATGAAAGGCTTAACAAGCGGCCATCAGTCGTTGAAATGGTCCTTTTGGATCTCGCGAGCATTGCTTTGTTCGAGCGTCGTCTTCTCCAATTTCCCGAACAGTGTCTCTTCGTCGGACAACACCACCACCACCACCACAGCTCCTCCTTACACGACTCAGTCATCAAATAGAACCGTCTTCAGCTGTAAATGGGAGGACTTGAAGTTCCCTATAACTTATGGACCGGCAATTGCTTGTGCGCTTTCGGTTATCGTTGGTGGATTTGAACTTTTTGTTGGTAAGCTTAAGTTAAGCTAGTTTAATCTGAAATATTTCATTCCTAAGAATTTTGCTGATAACGAAGTATAAGATTAATGTTTTTGGTTTTTCGAACTTCATTTTCAAGGCATTGTTTATTAGCAAGAGTATAGTAGCGTAAAATGTGAATTGAAGATATCGCTTTGGCACTTATTCGATTTGATCCTTTCTAACTCTTTGTATCCTTGTTTTAACTAAAATTACGTTTTCATTTCTTTGGCTTATCATATGTAAACTTCCCGGGGATTTTTTTTTTATCCTTAAAATATCCCAATTCTTTGTTTATGGTAGCTATGTGTGGATAATCGGCTCGATTAAGGAGCAGATCAAAACAACACAATTTGTAGTACAAGTAAGACCCATATTTTTCTGGTTATAAACTGTGATGTGGTTCATTCATGCAAACAATAGCTGTTTCGTTGTCAACACAATGTCGTCAATTATGTGAAGTGCGTATAATGTACTGAAGCGTTCAGGGGGGTGGAGCCTAATGGTGTATGTGAAGTCATACCGGACGACAGTTGCCAGCCTAGAGCTTCCTGTTTTTGGTCCAGGGATTCAGAGGATTATATTGACCTTAAACACTTCTTAATGAGATTTATTTGGTATTTTTATGGGTATACCCTATTTGGGTTGTTTGTTTATAGCATCAGTATATGTTACAGAATGCATATGTTAGCATTACTGTGTTTGATCGTGCCCAAAGTATCTCATATCAAGTAAGAATGTAGAAATGATTTTTTTCCAGTTATAGGCTGCTACAGTTCAGCTTCAGCTTTACATACAGTGTATTTGTTTTCAGTCCACTCTACCTGTACTTTCAAATCTAGCTCTTCAAGGGGATGGATTGCACCACATCTATTAACTCCCAATTAACTGGAGCATAGTTGGAGTTTATTTTATTGTATTATATGGTGTTTACCAATAATGTGCATTTATTATACATATATACAAAGAATATGTGTGATATGGAAAAAGACAAGCCCTGATATGACGCTGTATCAGGCAAGTAACGTTAAAATGGTTTTCTGACAGCCTCTTATCCAATCAATTCTAGTTTTGTCAACTAGACGAGCACATGCATGGCTCTTGAAACCTTAAACAATTGATTCAATTTCTGATTTTCAAATGAAATGCCAATAAAATTGGTTAATTCTTTGTATAAATGTATAATAAATTCTTTATTAGTCGTTTAAGCAGCTAACATGGCAGTGCATTTTTACTCATAACTGGTATTTTCACACACTGAAGCTCCTTCGAATCAGATTGTTTGTGAGTCATACCAGAATGATTGAACATTACTAATAAAGAAAGAAATAATAATATAGGAAATGACATGGTATAAATTGGAAAAAGTTAAGCCCTGAAAGTAAAAGGGGCTATATTCTCTGATTCAAGTAAGCTGAAGTGCCAAACTAAAAGGAATAAGACAAATATTATACTCAAGTTAGGGACCATTCATAATTTATGGGTTGGGGGGCCTATGGGGATTTGGAGGGGGCCATCAATTTTTATCTGAAACATTTAGGGGGTGCCATCAAAAATATGCACCTTCCCCGAGATACCCATATTCTCCTTGATTTAGTGCTTGCAAGTGAGGTCAGGGTCTGGTTAGGGGCAAAGTATATGAAGAAGATTTTGGAAATTGAACAGAAAATAAACAGTGTTTTATCAGATATGGATTAAGAAAGAAGGATGTAAATGGGTTTACCAAATAGGATGTCTGAATAGCACAGCTTTTCCTGTTCTAATTTAGACACATTGCATGAATTTCCTCAAAACTATGATCAGTTTTCAATGTTTTTTACCCTGACCTCACTGGCATGCACAAATCCTAAAGAATTGTGGGAAACTATGGAAAGGAGCATTCTTTCAATTGATATTTTATGCTAAATAAAAATATGCATGTTTGGGGGGCATCTAAAAATATCAGGTTTGTTCTGGGGGGGGGACATTAAGAAAGTTTTCTCTCAAAATTTGAAATCCCCATAGCCCCACCAAACCCTAAATTAAGAATGCTTCCTTACATGACACTATTACCAAAAAATGAAAAAAATGTGTGTTTTTTTCCCATCAGGTTTCAAGTATTTACGAACAAGTCTCTTTCTTACTGGTTTCTCGGGAGGAGCTATACTAACATTTTTCATATGTATGGAAAAAAGTGCTCTCGAAATACAATATATCTTATTAATCACTGTGGCCATTGCCATCTTTGTTGGGATTCTTTGTACAACTGTTGTCTTCTGTGGACTTTTCTCAGCTGGAATTGCAGCAGGTTTCTGCATTAGTATGGCATTTCTCCTAGGATTTTCGACCTTATACAAGGATTATAATACTATATCAATACCCATTGGTGTGATAATAACTACTTCTGTCATCCTTGCTGGCATATCAGTGTGGTGGAAAAGATTTCTCATTATCACTACAAGTGTTTTTGGTGCTGCAATGATAATGGGAGGTATAGACTACTTTATTGAAGAGATATGGCTTCTACAATACTCTATCAAGAAAATCTTCTTGGTGTCTGTGTATGGAGAGCTGTGTATGGTTTCATGGATTATACTTGGGTCATGGCCACTCTTGACAATAATTGGACTTCTGGTACAGTTCCTGAAGACTGCAAAGAAACCTCGCGTGCCAAAAAAGGGTGAGACTAGGCTACGTGCTAATAATCACCACAGATTTGGAGATAGTAATCTAGTAGTGTAATTCTTGGTTTCATTCTTATCTGTGAAGTAGACCCATTCAGGCCTGAAAAGTTAAGTAGTAGGAGAGCTTGCTTGTCATAAATCTTATCCAAGTTCAACCCTTGACTTGGCATCAGTTTGAGGAATTTTATTATCTCTATAATTACTATAGAACAGTCATGAAAGCAAGTCCTTGTTGACCCAAAGACTTCAGCTTTAAAAAATAGTGTAAAGAAAGAAAGGAAAAGAAATAATATAGACAAGAGAAAATAAAATAAGACAAAGATGAAAAAGAAAAGAAAGCAAAAAGAGAGGAGAAGAAAAAGTGGCCATAAAGTTTAGGACTGATCAAGCCATTAAGTGGTATACCGACTTCAAGATCAGCTGAATGGGTCTATTACTCTTGCTTAAGCTTGATCTTCATTGTTCTGATAAGTCTTGATATCTTAATCTCTCTTTCTGTTATACTTTGCTATTAAAATTTCATTGGCATGAGGTATGTAGTGTTCTTTTAATTATAACTGTATTCATTCACTTTTGATTTTACGATATGCTATTCAAGTGCATTATGAGTGGTAAAAAACCCTTAATGTTTCAGTTAGTGTTAAGTTTCATCATAATGAACAAGGGTGTGGCTAAGTAGCTAGAATGAGGAGAAGTATGCGACATAAAAGTCTTAACCTGCCCTGTGCTTTGGTCATTCAATCCTCCTGGCCACACATACGCCAAAAGGGATTGGAAGACATAATTTCATCAATTTACTAACCCTTGATTGATTACCAGCCTAACTGAGTCATCATCACAAATGACATGGATAAAGCAAAGCATGATGATGTTCAAAATCCAGCCTGAAATACCCACAAGAAATTGCTATGTTCTCAGAATGTATACCATATAACAAGCATAGGGTGTGGTATCGTTTTGTTTTTGTTGTGATTAGTATTTATCTAAGAAGTTTTAATGCTCCCTTGATAGAATAGGCCTCTACCTTAATGGCGTTATATACCTACACTCCCAGCAATCCCTTCAGTGGCTTTTTTGTCATGTTAATTTTCACTATTGTCTTGGTATTCTCAAAGGAGTTTTAACATTTGAGTTTGAAAAGAGATTTCAAAAAGGATTCTGGTAGTTTGGGTATGAAATGTCATAAGGGTTTAGGTCTGTTAGATAGCATATAATCAAATTAATTTTTATAAAATATTTTAGGATTGTTGAAGTGCTGGTATAATTTGCTTACATGTTTTTATGAGGTGCTTTTAGTTTTCCAAGATGGTTTCCTGTTTTTCGCTGTTGGTGAAAAAGTAATTAATCATTGCTCTGGATATGAAAAACTGCAGTAATTGCAATTCAAGCTGAAAAGTTTTTATGTTGTGGTTTATAGATATTATAGATTTAAACATAGAAGAGCTGTATTTCTACAGTCACCCGATAATCCCAGGCTAAAACTTTGTACAATACTGTATGATGCTGGTTCTTTTAATTTTTTACTTCTAAAACATACTGCATTCATTGCATTTTATAGTCATGAAAGAAAAGCTTAAGACAGGTACATGTAACTGTTTTCTAAATTTGCTTAAAGTGTAAAGCCAACCAGAGAAAGTTCTGTTGTTCCCTTGGTTACTCACATTTAACACAAACACCGGCTGTGTTTCAATGGAAACAATGTGACACCAGTTTGGAATGTCTTAAGGGTAGATTAGTATTTTTTACATGTCTAATCATAACATTTTTAATTAGTGAATTCCTAAAACCCAATTATATCAGCAAATTTTAGTATTGTCTTAACTTTTTTATGTAAAATTATCCAAATATTATTTATACTTTCCTAATTTTTGTGTTGCATAATAAAACACACTGCAATGGTAGCGCATTATAGTGCTTAATCCACATCTACTCATTTCTAGATCTGTTCTATAAGAATTTGAGATTTAGAAATTTGAGAGTGTCTGACTTTAATTTCGAATAACAAGTTCAAATCAAAATATTTTTCTTCTTGGAGAATCTTTATGTACTAAAAATGATGAGCCACTTGAGAGCTTGAGATATCTGTATATCAATCTGTATATTAAACCTATTTTTTCACTAATTAGTTTTACTTGAAAGAAAAAAAGTCTACTTATTTAACGAACTAATGATTTGCAGTTTAACAAATAAGACCATTGATTCAATGGTATATTGCATGTAAAAATTCAACTGGGAATTATTATAATTTTGATTTTTGCTGTTGAAGAATTTTGTTAGTTTTGTAAGAAAATTATTCCTTAATACTCTCTGATTTGAACACATATGCTTATGAAAATGAATACTAAATTAGTTTAAATAATTATTTTCATGCGAATCTTAAGTGTTTTCCACTGTCCACAATTGCAAGTGTGATAAATTCTTTTACAGTCATCATAATTCATGTTGACTTGGGTTCGATTGTTCAAAATGTATAGAATTATTATTAATTATACCCAACAAAGGAATCCCTTTCAAAATTTCAATTTTTTACAGTTCCTAATATTTTCAATTATTTTGTGTAAATAAAATGTAAATTTATTATAACTTATTGTAAAAAGTAAGCAATCTGTAGATACTAACAATTGCAAAAAAAAAAAAAAAAAAAAAAAAAATGTAGAAACTGAGTTCTCAAAGTCTGAATAATGTATCTGCTAGTCAATAAGAGAGGTCACACTTTGTGAAATAATGGTTAATGGTAAAACAATTGTATCTGCTAGTCAATAAGAGAGGTCACACTTTGTGAAATAATGGTTAATGGTAAAACAATTGTAGGAGATAGTCATTTATGGTCTTTATGAATTAAGTAAACAAAAATGGAGGATCTTTTCATTATGAACATTTATTATTTTGTTTGTAATAAAAATTATTGTTAATAACAAATTGAATGATTTCCTTCCTCTACTCTTTCTCTCTCCCTCTTTTGGCTCTTTTTCACTTTCACAACTCAGTCATATTCCTGTCCATGTTTACTGCTACATTAACTACAATTATCAAAATGTTATCTGGGCTGTGTAGTATTGTTTGATTGTTTGGCATGTATATTCTGAAAGGTTGTTGTTAGTGAATAAAGATGCTGTCAGTTGATAGGCTATCTTTCCTTCCTGTGATTTGGAATCTGAAGTTGTGAAATTGTAATCCCACGACATTAGCGAGGCTTTCAAAATCCACCATACACTATGATGATTGCATGTGACATTTTTGGTGAAAGCTTGGTATCTTCCCAGGGATGGAGAACCATGTGAGATTTAGAAAATGAAAGACAAAGAGGCATGATGCAATTACCCAGGTTTCACTAAAAATATCTCTGTCTGAAACTGTACATTTTAGTTTGAAAGCATTCTACGTTGGATATTGGGCCTTTTTAAAGAAACACGGCCATCATAAGGCATATTACAAATGTTCTCAGTTTTGTTCTTTGTAAATAGACCTTTTACCAAATGGCGGCCGCAATTTCAAATGAGTAAAAATTTAACTGAGTGAAAAATTAATACCAGCAGTAGAAAGAGTACCTCAACTTTAGTAAACCTGCAAATATTCATTATGTTAGGTGTCATAGTGGCCGAGAAAATATTTTTCAAAAATTGCCA
>WUAP02142123.1:11804-27354 GCA_015163945.2 Stichodactyla helianthus | reverse complement strand
GGGGGGGGGGGGGGGGGGGGGGGGGGGGGGGGGGGGTGGGGGGGGGGGGGGGGGGAGGGGGGGGGGGAGGAGGGGGAGGGAAGGGGAGAGGGAAGAGGGAGGAGGGAGGAGAGAGGAGAGAGGAGGAGGAGGATTAAGGAAGAGGAGGAGGAGGGGGGAGGAGGGGGAGGAGGGGAGGACAAGGAGGAGAGGGAGGAGGAGAGGGAGGGAGAGAGGAGGAGGAGGATTAAGGAAGAGGAAGAGGAGGGAGGGAGGGAGGAGGGGGAGGGATCCTTATACTCTTCCTTCCCATCAGAAATTCCAATCCCTTTCAAGGGAAGGTATGGATATTTTTTTGAATAACACAATATAATTTGCCAAGGGAATACAAGAAATTACACCATAATGAATCAAAATCAAGAGATTACTTACTCTTAGAGCAGTAAGGGTTCTGATGGTGTTAGCCCCACAGTTCTGTATGAGAGTTCTGGGAATTACTTCCAGTGCTTTACCTACAGCACGATATGGCCACTGCTGGATTCCTGCTACTGACTTGGACTTCTCAACTAATGCCTGAAATAAAGGTGAAATTATGTTAACAAGTTAAAGTTTTGCAGTGAAGCAACTGTAGGGTTTTCTGTCATCATAAATCTGTACATATCACCTCACAACCCACTACAACACAACACTGCACTGCCACACCAGGTCACACAATACCACATCACACCACAGCACATGACACCATACCACATCATATCACACCTAACCACAACACGACAAATAACACCACATCATATCACCTCATCACCCAACTTTTTCTTACTGATAATAATGTTTCTGACTTACATGAGCCAGGGCCATCTCACAAGCACCACCACCTGGGACAAGCCTTGGATCTGTGATCACATTACGAGCCACATTCATTGCATCCTGAAGATTTCTTTCAACCTGAGAAACAAATGTTCATCATATGATTATCGTTGTCTTTTTTTCTATTTCATATTCTAACATGATTGTTCTGTTTGCAATTCACTCATCAGTGCTGTGTGTTGATTTGATGTTGCTGCTGCTGGTGTCAATGGTGATGGTGTTTTTTTTTAATGTAAATTACAACCACCAGTAAAATTTTTTATCATCCCTAACGACTGCTGGGCATCTTAGATGAATGTATCTTCTATTTATACGAAAAGAAAAAATACCTCATTCAAGATATCTTTGCTTGCTCCTCTAAGTAAAATAGTACAGGCTTTGGGATTCTTGCACTCAGTAATGAAGGTAAAATATCTGCAGAAAAATAGGACAAATATTAGATACTAATTAGAATATTTCATGGGTGATTACAGTACAAATCATGATCACAGTCTGAAAGTAAAATATGTAGCCAACCAATTGCAAGTGATTGCTACTCATCCAATGAGAATACAGGGATACTGAACTGTTACAGTCATGTTTTGGCTTTTCTATACCACAAGTAATTTTACGAATCTACTATCTCAGTATTGATGAACAACTTACTCATCTCCAAACTTGTTGATTTCAAACAAACCAGCACCAGTTCCAACATCATCTTCTTTAAGTTCATCAGTTCTATTAACAATTGTAGCACCTGTTGCGCGAGCAATCCTGTTGTTATCAGTCTTCCTCACCCTACGAATGGCTGCAATGTTTGCCTTCATCAGGAAATGCTGTGCAAGATCTGCATAGATAAAATCATCAGATGCAACTATTTTTATGGACTATTATGGAGTTAGATGTTCAAATGTTATGCCAGAACTTTTGTCCTTTCTCAGTTGAGTGAAAAGTAAAGTAAAAGACCTAATTTAAGATTTAGCTATGAATATAAGGGGTGTAAACCATTTGTGTATGATAAAGTAAAAAACTTCAAATTACCTGAAATGCCTTTTTCTGTGATTACAAGGTCAGGCTTAACAGCAATGATGTCATCACACAGCTTTTTGATGTACTCCTCTTCAAGCTCTAAAATTCGGCTGTTAAAAGAATAAACATCATAAATAATCTAAGGCATTGTATAGTCTTACAAATTCAATGAATTTCATGTATTACTTACTTGAAATCTGTTTCACCTGACAACTCTAGACTTGTCTGAGAAAAAATAGAGCAATAGTCCTAGTATTTAGGAAAAACCCTTTTGGACAAATGCTTTAACCCTTGCTGTTGGGGAAGGGGCACTGTAACAGCAGAGGCCAAGTATGGGGAATCTAAAAGAAAGAGTTGATTTTTGCAGAGAACTCTGAAAAAAAACCTTTTATTTTTACATTTAATAGTGGGCCGGAGATGCAAAGTTGCATGCAGCCATCTTTCCCAAGTTACAGGAATCAAACCCTGACTACCTGATTATATTGACATACCAGTTATGATATATATATATATATATATAGCAAGAATTGAAATATAATTTACTATTTACCTGGCTTTCACCCTTCTTGTACTCAAGTGGACAGTCCAAAAGCACAATTCTAGGGTTCTCAATACGTCTGAAACCACAAAAATATTAAAATATTATAACAAGTTTGTAAACAATGAATAATATCATAAGCAAGCAAACCTTTTCATTCTGCCATGGGTTACATCCTTGTTAATCATAACACCAGTAAGAACTCTTGAGTCTTCTATTTCACCACCAGGTACCTGGTACAAAAGCCCATACAAGAATGTTTTATTCAATGAGATGGCTAGGATTTGAATCCCAGTATCCAACCCCACCTACGTCTTGGAGATTCCAGATCTTCAGATTTCCCATATCCATTGGAAATTTACTACCACCTTCCAAGCAAATTAAGATATTTCAAAAAAGGTTGCCGGTCAGAGATCTGAAATTTGAAGACCTAGATTGCTGTGAGTTTATTTCTAAATTAAGTTTTTTCTTTGAGTAGTTCGTAATCAGTAAATACCTAATATGACACCACCTTTGAGCGATGACCTGCACTGGCAAATTGTATGGCTCAGATTTCAGATTGCTAACTGACAACCTATTTAAAAAAAGGTGTAGACAAAGGTGTGTTTCAGTGGCTAGTGTACAAAAACTTTAAGTTATCTGCAGTCATTTGTTCAATTTCAACCAGGTCTCAACTTGTGTAGATGGAGCAATTGTTGCATAAGCTGTTAATTCCCTATATTGTGTACTAAACATCAAGTAGAACTGACAGTGTGGCTTGTATATTAGACAAACCTTTTCTACTTT
The DNA here is from genome assembly GCA_015163945.2 of Stichodactyla helianthus. Taxonomy (NCBI): domain Eukaryota; kingdom Metazoa; phylum Cnidaria; class Anthozoa; order Actiniaria; family Stichodactylidae; genus Stichodactyla; species Stichodactyla helianthus. Next base: position 24,173 of record WUAP02142123.1, on the reverse strand, counting down.
GGCATAGTTTTTAATGTCAATCTCTTTTTTGCCTCCTCTTTCAATAACAACAGTATTGACAGCATCTAAAGCAATATTACATGCCAAGTCTCCCCTGGAATAACAAAGATTCAATCAATTCAGATATGTACTTAAGGACGTTCATGGGTATTGTTTTTGTGCATCCTTTCTGTGCACGCACGTTTGAACTCTTAACTGAGGGCGGAACACCTGGATGATTTTGTTTATATAACAAACGGAATCAAATTCAAAATGGCAGCCACATTTTCAAAGTTTAAAGCTTCATATCTCCAAAATGAAGTCAGTGACCCCCATTTTTTATTTTGTTTTCTGGGAAAAATAAAAGAAATCTGTCTAGTGAATCAATTGAAATTGCATAATTTGTGTCTGATTGGAATACAATTTCAGGTAATTTTTAGGCTGCAAGTGCACACTCTTAGCTCAATAACTTTTCATGTTAATAGTTTTTAATGCAAAAAACAAATGCTAAGCAATTATTGTATCCTTTTCATCAAAATATGGCTTCTTCTTGACAAATTTCCATGTTTGCGTTATTCGTGCATTTTTACTGCAAAAAGTGTACTATGGCAGCTTGGAAATGAATTCGGTGACCCCCATTTTTTATTTGCTTGTTTTACTTCTTATATGTTTTTCTTTCATCATGCAAAATTTTAAAAATATCTGTCTAGAGGATCTTTTGCCCATGAACATAAAAAGAAATGAATTCTTAAATGACAATATTGTGAAAATATAAACAGTGTTCATAAATAAAAAGAATGCTGAGGAATTCACAACTTTCTAGGGGATCTTGAGAAAAGTTACTAAGGGTGGGGATAATTGAAATACAAATTAGCAACAGCTCTCACCATTTGTTGATAAATTTTGTACCCACTGAACTCCTAATAATTTTTAGCATTTCTTCTCTATTTCCAACATCTACAGGTACACTGTTGGGTAATAAAATATAATATGAGACTATATAAGACTGATAACAATACAAGACTATATGAGACTATACAAGACTGAGATAATTAGATTATGGCACTTATGTCAGACTGGTGAAAGGGTTAGATGAATGAGATGTGAATGTGCATTGTTGTATAGGTAGTATGATGCAGCCAGCTGTGGTATAGACCATTTAACCATGGGTAATTAACCAATCAGAAAGTAAAATTCAATCAAAATGCTAAATTGAATGTACCTAATTTGGTCCTTCAGAATATCAACTAGGTCATCCATTGCTAGTCGATAGGCTGCTATAATCTGTGTAGGATGCATCTGTTGTTCTAGGAATGGCTCAGCAGAAGACATAAACTCGCCAGCTGGTAGAAAAAAAACATTTGGAGCAATATCAGGCATTGTTTTATTAGATTGGGCTTCCTTTGGTATAAACTAGCCCCTAAGTAGTGCAATGTTGTTTAAAAAAGCCTAGTTATAGTTACTATCTGATGTGCTCTATTGTAATAATTTTTTAAACAAGTTAGCCATCAATAAGTATTTTTGTCTGCACCAACATCATAGCCACCATTCTTTGGTCTTTTGATCCTCTAAGGAATTGTTGCAATACAAATGATCCATTGTTAGATTATAACATTAACACCTAATTCACAATTCATTAATAGAATTCTAAAGTACACTAGGTTTGTAGGTCAGAGTCATGATTCTGGTTAAAAAAGAGTATAGAGTATGTTCTGTTTGAAGCTCAATCTTAATTATACTGAGAAAATTATATAATTGATGGAAAATTTTCATGGGTAACTTTCTCTGGATGTGATATACTCCACTACAGTAATCCTCTACTGCTGGATTCCCTAGGATGATATGCAGGTATAATGATAACTTACCAAGTATGATAACTGATGTAGTACCATCACCAACTTCTTCATCTTGAGTTCTACTTATCTCTATCAGGGATTTAGCAGCAGGGTGTTGAACTTGAATCTGAAATTAATACACACCAAGTTTGAACGTAATTGGCTTTTTCTCATCATCTTCAAGAAGAGGCAAAGAAAAGACAACAAAAGATAAATTGCTTTCTTGAACATTCCAAATCTATTCCTTTAAGAAAGAGTTTCCATTGCTATACCAAATTATTAATAATATCTATTACTTTTAATAATAATCTTGTTACCTCTCTTAAAATAGCATTGCCATCATTTGTCATGACCACACCTCCCATGGGATCCATTAACATCTGGAATAAATAACAACCTTTAGAAACAAAATTAAGGTTCAGACACATGATGCAACGTTGCTTGCAATGAAGAAATTGCAGTATGTCTACCCATAAAAGTAGAACTTGCTTCTACTTCTGTGATGTCAAGCGCAACAGTTGCATGGGTGGACACAAGGTGGATTTTCATGATGCAAGCAACCTCACAAGCAGCCCTGCATCATGTGTCCAAGCCTTTAAGTCTTATTAATATCAACACATATCTATACTTTACACACCTTGAGCATTGCTCTAGGACCAAGACATGTTCTGATGACATCTGCTATAGTCTGGAAGAAAACAAAAGGGAAAAATACAATGATAACATATGCTTGATTGATGTTTGAAAGATGGGAAAATGTAGAGGGATTCTTTTTATTGTGCTACCACAGGCAGCCCAGTAATTAATGTCAAAGATAAGTGTTCTTCTGATCCGGAAAGTACTACCACTGCAAATCTACATACATGTAATAGATGACTTTTTAAACACTTGGTCAGTGCCTGTTTTATTTTAAAATTTTTGTACAATGAAAAAATAAATGATTATAAAATCAGAAGGTCAAAGTGTCACACCCACAATTTGAGAGAAATGACAAAAAGAGAAGAAAAATATATTTAGAAATGAAAATCGGCAAAATCTGATGAGCTGAATAAGTTAATAAAGTACGTACAAAACCTCGATCTCAATAAATGTAGGTACTATAATTTTTCTGAATTTGGGCGATGCCTAAACATTACAAGTTCCAATTTTGTGCCACTTTTTTGCCACCATCCCACTTAAAAACAACAATAAAGAATATCGCTAGTTATGAAATTTTCCTTATAGTACGTTTTAATCAGGATCAGAAGGTCTTTGATGAACGAGAATCGTACACAATGTTATTTTCATGTACAAGAATTTGGCAAAATCCATCAACAAATGGGCGAGTTTCAGGCTTCAATATTCCAATTTTTCCCATCGAGAACAAAGACACCTTACTCACAATTCCCAAAATTTTACTGATGAAATAACTCTTCAGATCTTAGACTTTCTAAATATCTTGAATGCATTTATTTATTTTACCTTTGCTGCTTGAACATTACCCAGCTGAACTTTTCTTCCCGACTCTCTTTTAGTGTTCTGATCTGTAGCAAAAATATCCACATTAAATAACATTGCGGCCAATAGCAGACTAAAGATGGCTTTATAGATACCCTGTATACTTACTAAGAACAATTACGGACATCTTTGTCAGGTTTTGATGAGGTTTTTCTAAAGTTTTTTCAGGGTAGAAATTTCACCGGTAAAATTCAAAATGGCTACCGCCTGCACGTGTTGGTTGACAACCATGGAGGACTGGTACTAAAGGAGTGTAAAAAACACAGGTAGCCCAAGTAAAAGATCATTTTTCACAAAATACTTTTACTTTGTAAGTAAAAAATATAATTTTACGAATCCTTATCAAGAATGACCTTTTACTAAACCATAAATGATCCCTCGCGGTATTCACTACTGATGAAAGAAGGAACGAAAAAAAAAAAAAAATGGAGAGGAATAGAAAGAGTAAAAAGAAAGAAAGAAAGAAAGAACGAACGAAAGAATAAGAGAAAGAAACAAAAGAGAAAGAAAGAAAAAAGAAAGAAAAAGAAAGAAAGAAAGAAAGAAAGAAAGAAAGAAAGAAAGAAAAAAGAAAGAGAGGTAGAAGAAAGGAAAAAAGGAAAGAAGAGAGAAAAAGAAAGAAAAGAAAAACAGTCAAGAAAAAACAAGCAGAGGCAAAAGCAAGTAAAGTAAATCTTTATACCTTTCCAGATATAAAAATATGACACTAAAACGATTGCAAATTTGACGCCCTTGGATTTGGTTCCCGGCTTCCCCGTGCCTTTGCTCTGCGCACGCTCGGTCTTATTTCCTGATCTCTTTTCGTAATCAACAGCAGCTGTAAAACATTAATCTTCTTCTGTTTCCGATCCTTATTCAAATTTTCCAGCCCAGTAAAGTAGCCACACAGTTAATAAGATTCCGCTCAAATAAAAGGAGTAATAAGAACTAACTTGATTAACCTTTTACCGAATTTCTGTCAGCTCATATGAAGCGATAAATGAGACAATCGATAAGACTATTACAATCAGTTTTTTTAGTGAAGAGATTAAGAGTTGATGATGGTACTGCGAGCCAAAATGTCTCGAAGAGTAGAATCGAGTGGGATAAACCGTCCCTAAAGGTTTGGAGGAAGTGCTTCATTCACATACTTTACCAGCTAATTTTGGAGATTTCTCTCAGATAAGGAAACTGTTCTCAATTTTATAAATTTCAAGTGTTTTAATTAACTGGTAAAAAGTCTCATAAAGTGTTCGTAACTTAATTTCCGGGTAATAGCTAGAACACTTATATTTCAGAAAGTAAGTATTATTAGTAATTGTCCATTTCTTCGTTTTGGAGTTGCGTGGTTTTGTTAGTATGTAAGGCTTGACAGTAGGATCACGTGATAAGTATTTGAGGAGTTACTTCTGATTAAGCATAACTTTCTCTTATCTTTTCAGTTCATTTTGATTTCGCTGCCAGTATAATATGTATTTCTTTTACAGGTTTGTGTGTGTGTGTCTTTTTTATTTTATTTCATTTTAATTTATTTCATTCTGTTCTATTCTGTTTTATTCTATTCTATTCTATTCTATCCCATTCTATTCTATTCTATTCTATTCCATTCCATTCCATTCCATTCTATCCTATCCTATCCCATCCTATCCTATTTAATTTTATTTCATTTTTCAGTGTCAAACTGCAACTGACCATATATTAAAGTTTACTCAGTGCGTCTATTCCGGTAGTTTTTTAGGGCATTAAGACGCTGAGAATCGCAAATCCTCAAGAACTATATCTAAAACTATAGTATCATGAGCAAGACAAGATGTGGAAATGGCACAGCCCATCATTCGTGCGTGCTTCCGCCTCCCTCTCTCCTAATGACACGCGAACGCATGACATTAGCAGAACACCATCAAAAAGTTTTGGTTCTCACCTTGCATCATGATTCCAGCTGCTTTCATGCGCTCTTATTAGCTAGTAGCCAAAACATGATATGGGGAAAAAATCCTAGTAGCCTAGTTTAATTAAATTTCAAGCAGCGATCCGTTACTTCTGCATATCCGTCTCAAATAATTTTGTCAATTCAACGTAACTGAGGCCCCGTGCACACTAATGCGTTTTCGTTTGAAAACGCATACTTTTCGATGCGTTTTGGCCTTCCGTCCACACTACAACGCAACGAAAACGATGCGTTTTCAAACGAAAACGCATCGATTCGAAAACGCTCTTCAAATTGGGGACATTTGAAAACGGAGGCCTATAGTTTCAGTGTGGACGGTCGAAAATGGATCGTTTTGAAAACGATGACGTGATTCAAAGCATGCCGCCGGCGGATAATGACAGAAATGTCTGTATTTGGCATGCGTAGACAATGATATTGTATTAATTCCCCTGTATCTGTGTTTTGATCGTTTTAGTGTGAACTGGCGAAAACGCTGCGAAGTCTCGATCGCGTTTTCGGTGAGACGAAAACGGAGCCTTTCGAAAACGCATTAGTGTGGACGGGGTCTAAAATGCATTGAAACTCTCCGACTTACAAGCTTTGACACCAATTATACCATTGATTAACTTACGAGAATGCTTATAGTACGCGTATAATGATTTATTCAATCGCCCTAATTCCTTACTTTCCGAAACGTGGATACTAATATTCTAGATTTTTTTCTATCTTTCATTTTGATCAACTGATTAATTTGGGATCATGTCTCCGGACGTGATGCTGAAGCGTCGTATGGCAGGGTGAAACCATTTACGGGTCAGCTGGAGATTTCGGCTCCAGCACCGCTATCCATAAATGACTAATCACGGAGCTCGGCCGAAGCCTAAAGGGAGAGGTTAGTCGGCCGTTGACCATGTAATATTAAACCCTTGCTCTCGCTATTATTATTATTATTATTATTATTATTATTATTATTATTATTATCTTAACTGAAAATTTGACATGCGCAGACCATATACAAGAGAAAAGCATGTGCGTAGAACATTCAGCTTCGCCATTCTATAGAAAAATATTTTCTACTGCTAGGATACTTACCATTAGTGACAAATTAGAGTTTGTGTCACTAAATCGGAAATCTTTATTCCTTTTATGCTGGCGCTGTTTGAGATTGTGTTTTGCCCGCGATAAAGAGTTTTAATTCCATGCAATCAGTGACATACTAGGACATGACAAAAGGAAGGCGTACGCCCGTTTTTGTAAAACTCGTATTTCACTAACATATATTATTTTTATAAACGAAAAATGTAAAGAGAACATTGAAATTACAAAGTATTCTTTAGGCGTTTATTTTTAGCGGGTTCGAGGTTCTTAAAGAAGAGCTGTACTCGTACAATAGCGTCCTTTTTGGAAAGAAACACTTTTAGGATCCATATACCCGGATGAACGTCGTCAGTACTTGTAAGGGCTTCTTTTATTGCATCTTTCCTAGGTTTAAGGAGTTTTAATAGCCTCTGATCGCATCAAAGAAAGAAATCCCTTTTTGCATGTTTTAGTACTACCATTTTAGCAAAGTAGAATGAGCATTTCTAAGAGTTAATTGTAACCATCTTCCTCATTATTTAACGTACTTAAATTGTACACAGAAAAGAAATGTAATGATGGCGTTTTTTAACGGATTTGTCTAAACTGACCAGGTATTGTCAGACGTTGTCAAGAGACTGACTGAAGTGAATACTAACTACATCATCTGCTTTTTTCATTTCCGATAAGTCCTTAATAGCACAGTATCCGCTTTATACGCGCTCTCAAGGCGCGTAGGATCTAAAGAGACCACTGAGTGCACTATAGATCTGTATCCAAACTGCTCCTTTTCAAAGATGACGCCGTCAACTTTAAGACCATTTGAGACCCTAGAAGAATCTCCACAATCAAATCTATAGTACCGAAGTATATTTATGTTATTCTTATACCGTTCTTTGATTAAATCGGCCGTCCGATAAAATTGACAAACTTGTTGGCAAGTTAAAGTAGCAAACCGAGTTTATTAGCAGCGCAGTGCGGAAAAAGTACGGTGTATTCATATCCTGAACTAGATATTAAGTTTGTTTTACGAATTCACATTGGATTAGTTATTATCACGTGACCTACCCGGACTCGGAGTAAACGGGCTTGATTCTGGAAACACATAGGATCGGAGTGGGAAACGTAAATGTACTTACTAACTCAGTTACAGCACGTACACGGTACGGTATGCCGTAACACTGAAATGGCTTTTCGTTGTTTTGGTGTAAATCATGCTTCAATAGAGATTTCCGATTTCCGACAAAATTGGGGTGGGGATGCTTTATCTTGAGAAGTCTTGTAGGGTGGTTATTAAATTTTCAGAAGTCGAAGGCTATGGAGGAAAATATGACTGCTAGAGGTCGTAGAGGGGGGAACGGGCGAAATTTTTACTCTCCACAGAAAGGGTTTATGAAATGTTTGGTAGCCAAGGTCCCGAATTTTGCCGACTTCCTTACGCACAAGCGCGTGCCATAACAAATGAAATACCCCTAACATTTCAAACCGCGCTGAAAGCGATTACGTGCATACGCATGTTTGGCAAGGCTGAATATACAGCTGATTCCGATTGAAATAAAATAAAATGAAATAGAAAAATTAGAAAATGTTTTGTAAACGCGCATAATAGAAAAGTATACCTCATAGGAAGTTTCTTTTTATGTAGGCTAATAAAGAATTTCGTCAACTTTCGGCCAGTATTAGCGTTTCACACAACCAAATAAGTGTCAAAAGCCAGTCCACTTCGGTCCCGCCCACAAGATTGTTTTTTTTTTTGTTAAACATCGTGCTCCCTTCGATACCTCGTTCAACTACCTCACAAAAAAATGAAGAGGTGTTTACGTTTTAGACCGTAGACAGGTAAATGATGTTATAGAAAAAAACTATTTTGACGCGAAACTTTGATAATTTGCTGTTTTGCTTGCGTGAAATACTATCATGACAAGAGGGTAGATTCTTTTGCTATTTTGAGGAATTTTTTCATATTTTTTAAAATTTGTCATGAAAAACATTTATCAAGAATTCGTTCGTTGGAGATTAGTTTTGGAGTTCATTTTTCCACAAAATATTTGAGCCCAACGAAATAACAAAGATCCCTTCAAATATCCATAGCAATTTTCTTACTCTGAATAAGACAGGTTCCGAGATCTTAAAAACTATTCGATTTGGCCTCATATTGTGAGATACTCATAGTTAATTAGCACAAGTTTGGCAGAGGTAACTGAGGAAAAATTCATTTTCAATCTAGTGAAGTCAGGTAAAATTAAACCCATAGGAAAAATAACTCTTAATTTTGTTTTCTCCGTGATTTCCGCTTTTAAACAAGTTTCACTGAAGATAACACACCCATTTTCCTCATAAGAATAGCGAAAGAAAGGAAAGAGAAAAAACCTAATGCTTAGCTTATAGTTTTTTCTTGTTTTCTTATTTTTTGTTATTTATCCCAAGAATAGAGTCGAGTCCGTTATTATCACAGCTGTTGTTCGTTCCTTTAACTCTCAAAATTCCCTATACGGCGTGAGTATAGAATAGAGCCACATATGGAAAATGTCAGGTTGTCAAACTTCCCAACATTGTCAACACAGCTTAAACTTTACAGGAAGAAAAAACTTCATAAAATAAAGTTGGTCATCCTTAGCATAATTCTTGCTTAAATATATCGCTCTTGACGGCTTACTTCCGTCACTTACAAAAGATTGATACTAATAAAACTCGTGCATTGGAGCGTCGTTTTTCTTTACATAGGCAATTCACAAATTTTACTTCTGTAATTTTGAATCTTCTTAATATCCTCCATTGATACCAGTGAAACCTCGAACCCGCCCTTCAAGCGGAACTATACACAGAATCTTATGATGTTATTACTATAGACGCTATGAGATTCAAGGAAAATTCATTTCCTGACCCGGGAATTCCACGTTGAATTTCACTCGAAAACTGCGATATCGTCTTTCTCGTGAAATTCAACGAGGAATTCCCGAGTCGGGAAATGAATTTTCCTATAATATCCGACAAAATTTGTTCTTAAGACTGGAAAGGAATTATATCCAGTACACATTTGTGGAGTCCGACCATTTGCGAAATACACATACAAAAATAGTAAAAGAGGGTAGGAAAAGTTCTAATGAACGTGATGACAGCTGAATAGCTAGCGCAATCTTAGCGATGTAAGGATTCTAACAATGGCTCAAGTGAGTTTTCCGTTTTTGGTGTTTTCCAAGTGGAAGTCGAACAATTCCATTAGATATAGTGATTAGAGAGTACTCACAAAACGTCCACATTTTATTATTTATTTATTTCAGCGCTGTCATAACAAAATAAGACTTATCCTTCCATTTCTCGCTAGGAGGTCCCTAGAAAAACCGTCGCGCAATTTTTCGTTTATTCGTGCATCATTATCCAACTGACGAGCAGACAATGATTCTTTATGGGCGATATAATCCGCTATTTTTTAAATTTTAAAAACAATATAATGATAATTGGAAGCGTATTCAGACTATTTAATAGCGCAAGCAGGTACGAGGTTAGAAGACAAACGCACGATCGTCATTTCACTTAAAGCAGAATCCACACATCTCAACATGAATCGATAGACTTTTTTGATATGAAAAATAAAATCAAAGAGAAAATTAACGAAAATTATCTAATTGAAAACGTTTCTTTTAAAATAAATTATTTTTTAACTAAATATCGACAAAGTTTGATTTAAAGTCATTTTTCGATCGTGTGGAGATGATTAATGCAATTTGAAATTCGATGATACCCAGCAAGAAGCTAAAATTTAAAGTTCCGAATATCAAATTCAAGTACTAATAACAGAGGGCTGAATTTAGTCTCGAATGAGTTCGGTTTCAAGTGTATTTTACATTAACCTAAAATGAAACGAATGTAGTTTCGCTAAGTGTGTGATAAATTTATCTTGGAATATTGGCAAAAAGAAGTGTAATTGCCATGATTCCATTAACGATTTAAAGACCCAAGATTAAAGCCATTATCAAATTTGCAGGATAATACATGTTCTACCTACGTAGAACGTCCCAAAACTACGGCAGTATGAGCTTATAGTCACATATGCGTCAAATCCGGAGAATATAATAGCTTTCTCTCTGATAAAACCAGATTAAAGCAACATGGGACTCAACTAACGGAGAATCCCCTCTTTTCGAGATCCGTAACCAGTAATGTCTCTTGGAGTTGAAAACAGTTAGTCGGAAAACAAACCAACCAATAAAGCGGTCTTTTTTACGTATTGATATGGTTGAGTCATATTAATTGATCACAAATATTGACCAATAGCTTTATTATTCATAATTTTTTCGAACAATAAAGTAATTTGCTGAGGGAGTTTTGAGATTGGAATTTTCGATTTCATTTTCTATTTATTTCAAGGATTTCTTTCGTTCTAAATTGAATCTTCTGGCGTCATCTCTGTCGAATTATTTAATCGGGGAGGCTCTTTAAACGGTTAATAAAAATAAGCAAGGCAAATAATACATGTGTATTATTCCAGGTGTTAATTTAAACGCTAATTCTCCTTACAAATGAAGGCAATAAAATAGCAAAGTAACTCCGGACAATGCTAAAATTTATCAATAAAGAAAATTCTTTACCTTTAAATTTTTGTAATAATAATTTCTCAGGATTATTATTTGAAGGAAACCGAAAGATGTTAGACAACTTTATTTTTAGTTATTTTGTTTGATGACAGTTGTAATAGGAATAAGGGACGTATTCTTCATGAGATAATTTTAAATAAAATCAAGCACCTGTAAATGTAGACTTTTATCATACACACCAACATTTGAGTTGGAGGTCATCTAAGGTGAAGAAAAAAGCTTCTGAAATTGAAGTCAATTAATGTGCGCGTAGGAGAAGCGCAACATTTTCACCTGTTCAACGGAGAACAAAAACAATTAAGACGCTCCGGAAATCGACATGACTATATTATCGAGAGACGCCCTAGGGTGAACACACTTACAAGATAAAAACGCTGGCTTCTTAATCCAGTGTGAAGTACAGATACATCAAAGCTGCCAGCAACAAACGCCATCAGACCTAAGGCATGTAACAAAACTACCGGAGGGACTTACTTCAACTTCTTTAGATCTTAGATTTTGGACAAGAAAACAGTAGATTGCGCAAATGTTATCAATAACTAGATTAGCGCTTGTATTAGTTTTTTTAATAGTTCTTGGCTCTTTCTCGAGTTCCTTGCCGCTAGGCAATCGTCGTAAAAGAGATCAGCTCAAGCCGTCTTGGAAAGACCAACTCCTTACACCAGAATGTATTGGAGACGAGGACTGCTTAAAGAAAGAAGAAATGAACAGACTACTTTTCCAGTCTCCATGTCCCGAGGGTTCAGAGTGCTCTCGATGGCAAGAAACACAGAAAAAGAAAAACCCTTGTCTTCAAAAAAGATGTCTTGAGAATCGACATACAAAACGGACAAAAGAATGTCAACAAAATGAAGAATGTAACAACAAACGAACTGATAAAATAAATATACGTGACAAAGAGAAAGAGGAAAGATTGGAGCAAGAACTAGGGTACGAAAAAGAAAGGCCTAATTTCTCGTGGAGTAACGAGAACCAAAAGTTAAAGCAAAGAACCACCTCATCCCGTCAGCCAAGATGTCCCAAGGGGTTTAGGTGTAAAAGGAAAAGAGGAAGAAAGGGAAGCCTGGCGGAAAGATATGCCAAGAAAATGGGGTTCCAATCCAATGATCAGCTTTCTGGCTGTCCGCCTGGACTGTGGTGCAAAAGACAGATCAAAGATTCTGATGACCAGCAAACTACGTGTCCTCCAGGATTGTGGTGTAAAAGAGACATCACCGAAAGAGAAGCGAAAAAAATGGGGTTCCAATCTTATGATCAGCTTTCTATTTGTCCGCCTGGATTGTGGTGCAAACGACAGACCAAAGATTCTGATGTCGAACAAACTAAGTGTCCCCCAGGACTTTGGTGCAAGAGAGACCTGAATAAAAGAAAAGCTATGGAATTGGGATTCCAATCCCCTAATCAGCTTTCTGGTTGCCCACCTGGACTGTGGTGCAAACGACAGATCAAAGAACCTGATAACGAGCAATATGAGTGT
>WUAP02142123.1:0-11704 GCA_015163945.2 Stichodactyla helianthus | reverse complement strand
CCTGATAACGAGCAATATGAGTGTCCTCCAGGACTTTGGTGCAAGAGAGACCTGAATAAAAGAAAAGCTATGGAATTGGGATTCCAATCCCCTGATCAGCTTTCTGGTTGCCCACCTGGACTGTGGTGTAAACGACAAAGCAGACAGTCAGATGAGGAACGATTTAAATGTCCGCCAGGATTGTGGTGCAAGAGAGAAACGTTTAAGAAATCAAAACTGTCTCAATTTTGATGTCTTTGGTTTCTAGGGAACCGCGGAAAAAGAAGATTTGAAGCTAAGGTATCTAGAATTTTCTCTTCAACTAAGTCTTAAAAAATACGGATTAGTAATTTCACCGTGATTGCCACACACACTTTACATGAATTCATTTTAAAACGAAAGAAAGTTTGGACTCCAGAAAATCAACAAATAAAAGTAAAGCATTTGATGCATTATAATTAATATTTATTCTAATAGTACGAATAAAAATACTTAGTAAGATGTTCCAGAGCCATCTTCAAGAAGAAAAAATAAGATACACATAATTGCAAAAAGGCTGTCACATAAAAAGAAAGAACATATATATAAAAAAGAAAAATTGGAATTAAGAAAAAATCAGAATACATTGCTATATTTATTCAGAAACCCTCCATTCCAAAAATGGTTTTCGTACATTGTTAGAGAAATATATTACATTTGCCATTTATAATTTATATAATTCCTATTTTTTATTTTAGTGTTATTTTTTATTTTTATGTGACAACGTTCTTGCAATTAGGTATAAACAAAACGCATAGATTTAGTATTGAAATCCAAAACTTTTTAGCTTTGTTCAGGAGAAAATATACAAAATACTAGACTACAGCAGAAAACGACAAAATCTAAATTAAAGTTCAATCAGCTACCAGTTAAATTAATCGGTATTCCTGTAAAAGGCTGTGAGACAGTCAGCTTTACAAAATTATTTATTACTAATAAATAAGGCAGATAACATGAAACTTAACTTTAATTGTAGGGGAGCCATTACTTAAGTTAAATAAGCTTAATAATATTAATTGGTACAACATAAAATAAAATAAAAATCTCCCTAAAATATTTGAAATTGTCATAGCATAAAATCTTAATTCCACGACTCGGAGATGATAAAAACGAGTTTTTAGAGTCAGAAAAAACACTATATAACACGCAGTAAGTATAAATAAGCTTAAATCAAAGTTAATGTGTTAGGGAGCTTCTTATTTCCATGGAGGCCAGCGAATAAGAAATGTTGAATTTACTTCTGCTACCCATTTAAAAACTTACTTCAGTCTTTTTCTTGTCTTGTCAGGCGTTAACTCCTTCGGACTTTTATTATTGGAATAAGAATTGAGCAACAACACGTACTTTGCTCTTGCTTTTGTTAAAACACGGCCATTTTATTATTTGTTTGTACGCTTATTAGCTGCTTATGGCGGGAAAAATGTAGACGCGCGTCGACGTGCGTGCGATTTTTGGCGGGAACGGGAAGCACTCGCTTTTTTCATCCGGGGGAAAGTGATTTTATTCCCACTTTCATATAAAAAGGCTTTTGTGCAAATTTAAGTAGTAGTGTAAAGAAAACTTAACCAAAGCTCTTCATTGAGTACTACATATTTTTTGTTTTGTGAAAGGGAGGCCTCAAACCTTTGGGGGAAACATAACACGTGCAGATTCATAAATGAAAATTAGTAATCGTAAACTCAATCAAAATTTCTTCATGAAAATAATCCTAGATATATACAACACATTTGATCAAGAATCATTTCTTAATTTTGTTTCAAAAACAGTAAAATGATTTTTAATCATCACCATAGTCACGAGACCACCCTGAAAGCAGTTGCGAAAGATACACCATATAAATCCGTGCTATCCTTTCCCCCCTCATTTGATTTATTTTACTGCAGGTTTATACTACAATTTGTTTAGTTATCATTGTGTGCAGTTACTGCATCAGAACAACAATTGAAGTGGAATATCTATTCCTAAAGCCAAGCCCTTTGCCGGGAGAATCATTTTTACGTTTTAAAATATTATCGGAAATTATTTTGGAACAAGGCTGTCCACGGGTATTAAACCCCTAGAAATCATTATTCACTTGGCTATTTTGGTGATACATGTAATGAATGAACACATCGATCTTAAATGTCCAAGGAAATGATTATTAGTAAGCGGATGCGACGGACTCGCTGGTGGCATAGTGAGTGGTACAAAAAGGGGTTGATTGTTACAAACTTCCTATAAAAATGGAAATGACTTGGAGGGGTCAAAAAATGTGGTTCAAATGGTTTTCACTCAGATTTCTCAAGTGAGAAAACACGTTTTCGCGTATTCCTTGTTTATAAGAAATATTATTTTAGTGCCAGTGTTCGAAGAAAAGACGACGAAACCATAAAGATCGAGTGAAAACTAGAGCTTACTGTCCAAATATCAAAACTATTTCGTTGTAACAGAGTATAAAAATATACCTAGCATTTTAGTTTTATAAAGTGTATATAAATAGTTTAGTTTATTTACAATAGTTTAGTTTTTCACAAATCTAGCAGCTGCCCAACAGCTGGAAATCTAGTTGTAGCCCTTATAACTTGATCAGCACCACTATCTGGCTCTTCAGTCGCCCTGGTAGATATACCTAGCATTTTAGTTTTATAAAGTGTATTTAGTTTATTTACAATAGTTTAGTTTTTCACAAATCTATCAGCTGCCCAACAGCTGGAGATCTAGTTGTAGCCCTTATAACTTGATCAGCACCACTATCTGGCTCTTCAGTCGCCCTGGTAGATAGATTGCCGGAGCGGGCGGGTGTTAGACTGGTCCCACTATCAACAGTGGAGGGTATTGCAGCATGTAAACCTTGATGGAGAAGAAAACGAAAGAAAGAATGCATTCGAACAAAAGCAGAAAACGCATCAAAGGGGATTTATATATTGGGGGGATTGGCAAAATCACGTGATTTGTAAGTAAAATATCACCAACTCTCCTACGAAAAAGTTCCATAATCCCCAACTGCCCTCATAAATAAAATTCCCCAAAACTGAATGACCTGTGAATGACTTCCGTAAACAAGAAAATGAAATTACGCCTTGGCGGTAGCTATGCGAGAGTCTCCCGTCTTATCAGGTTTCTCAAAATTGATTTTACGTGTAGAATGATTATAAAATATGACCACAATTTTAATCTAGAAAGGAACAGACCTCCAGCAATCTCTCGCATCTCATAAGACTTGAACTACTTATCTAAAAAAAATAACGACGTGGGACTAGTTTTAACTTACTTTTAGGAACTCGAGCACTAAAAGGCGTGTTTTGAACGAGAAACGAGGAGTCTATACTCTCATCTACAAATGAAAAAAAATATAATAAAGCTACTGCTTCAGCTAATTATCATATGTTAACACTTAAGAATGCATTGACATTTTTAGACTTACTTAGGAAGTCGTCATAGCTAAGTCTACGGTCACTAGACATAGAAAATCCTACATTGGGAAAAATACACAAAAATATTAATAGAAGCAATAGGCACGTACTACAGTAAAAGTAGATTTTAAGGAAACGTAGAATACCATGGCAAATGGGTTTTATTCCAAACTAATAGCCAACTTCCGAGCTCTCGAAAAAGATGCACGAAGGCGAGGCTTCATGCGAAATCGCGTTTGGTGGCGTGAAACGACAGACTTGTCCTGTTGTCACTTTTTTTCTCTATGACCTCTTCAGGATTCACTCGTAAAAATATACTTTTAAGCAACAGAACAAGTCAAAGAAATGTCAGTCATTTTGGGCCACCAAGCATAATTTAGCACAAAGCCTCGTTTTCATGCATCTTTTTCGCGAACTTGTAAGTGAGCTATTAACAAACAAAGTGTATCTGTGCAAACAGAATGCTCGAATAGAAAAGCCAAGATAATATAGTTCCTTTTCCATGTGCATATAGTTTTACTCGCTGCCAGTGGTCTTGAATATATAGAATCAAAATGCCTTACCTTTAGGCGTGGTGCGATTTGACCCCCAGAAATCCTCGATGCCATTTTGATCACTCGCAGACAGTGGAATAGTGCTCAAGTCTTTTGATACCGCATCATCGTATCTCTTACCCAATCGCGTGCTATAATCTGGTGTTACGTCGGGAGAACTCAAAGGTTTGGCTTTTAAAGGGGTGTGCAACTTTTGGCTGAAGCTATTATGATCCACATCAGGGGAGGCTACAGGAGAGTCCAAGGTAAATACACGATGCAAAGGAGAGTCACCGAGATAATCATCTTTTTCATTTCCGAAGGGAGACTTGAGAAAAAACCTCTCACTCAGCATGGAAGTGGGAGTCGACCTTTCACTGGCCGTTTCAGTGGTTTCCATAGCTTTCTTGTTTTGAAATGGGAAATTCATTGCACTTGCTAAGTGCTCGGGAGAACCTCTGCTGTTTGCAGTGAGAGGCGTAAGAAGGGGGGTCTTTGTCCCTCTGAAATTATTTTCTAAGATAACCTGAGTAACGGCTCCAGGAGTCACCTAGGACAAATACATAAAAAACATCATAGCACAAAAAAGATTATGCTCGATTTGTTTGGGTTGCCTGCAAAGGCTGGCGGAAACACCGCAAGGAAAGAAATATTCTCACCTGCTGTCTTTGTTGAACTTCCTGTATTTGAGTCAGTCGTTTTACCTGTAACGTTTCCATGGCAACATTTCTGAGAACTGTATCGCTGAACGTCCTGTTATCCTCTTTACCAGTAGCTTCTTGGATGGTCTTTGTAGAGCTACTTCCTGGTGACAAGTACACGAAATCATAGCCTTGCGCTTGTTTGATTCTGTTCAGCCTATTCATTAAGTCAGAATCCTTCATTTCCTTGTAATTGCTTTCAATAACAGCACTTTCTTTCATCGATGTTTTGTGTTCTACCGTGTCTTCATCATCACTTATCTTGAGTACTCCAAAAGGAGAGTTTTGTTTTTCCAACGGGTGACTCACCTTATCTTCAGACAAGACGAAATCTCCTTCTCCATTATGTTCTATCGTAGGCTTAAAAGGACTAATCTGAGGAGTGCGCTTATTTTCAACATCATCTAATTGACTTTTAGCGCGCTTGGTGTCTATACTTTGAGAAGTACCATGTTCTAATTGTACAATAGAAGCGGCAAAAGATGACGCAGTAAAGTTCTGTTCAGGGCTTTCTGTTTGACTAGACAATTTTCCATTGCTTAGACGCAGCTTTTCGTCTAGTGCGTCACTTAACATCAAAGGACTATCTTTATGTATAACATCTGATGCCGCAGGAGTAAAAGGTATTTCCCTTTCAATTGTGTTTGTACCATTCATTTTACTAGGTGTTCCGCAAGGCTCGGTCATTGGGCCTTTATGATTACTTTTTTGAGGAGTATTGTATAAGAATGGCGATAAACCTAAATTTGGATTATCATTTCCTCTTTGATTACCCTGTGATAATGGAGTACCGAAGGAAAAAGGAGTCAACAATTTCGGCTCATGGAGCTCCAAGAGGTCATCCTGTTCACCTTCCACTGGTGCGTGTGAAGGTTTCGGAGTTTCAAATACAAAGGGGGATAACAACAGCTCTCGTTTGTCAAACATACTTCCATTCACCGGTTGAGACATTGGGGACTCCTTATTTAAGTGTGACACCTGCAGCATCTTGGTAAAAGGACTACGGGCTGTGTCCTCAGGGGAGGGGGAGAAGAGAGCCGTCTTTACCTTTGCTGCAGTTAGTGGCTCATTAGTTTGGTTCAGGATTGTTTCTAATAATCTACCAGATCGATCCAAGGACTTGGTATCTGTAGCCTTTTGAAGCGACTCTCTTAATGTATCATCATCATCAACATCATCAATATCGACACCACCACCGTTATGATTAGGTAGATTACTGGAAGGTTTTGCTGGCGATGGAGCTGGAAGAATAATAGAAGAGTCAAAATCAATGCTTAAAATCCTTTCCGTTCCTTTACAATTTAAGAAAAACAGGAAATAAATACGCTAATATGAAGCAATAGGTGTGAAGTTTACCGTATTTTTCCTTTGGAGCAGGAGTACGCAGAATGAGATCACGTGACACAAAAGCAGTCTCATCTGTTATAAAATTAATGCAATCAGATGACATATTTTTGAAAATAAACAATTGACAAATAAAATCTATTACACGTCATTACCTAGTGCTTCCATGGGATCTTCAATTGCTTGAGGCTGCAAGAGGGCACAAGAAGATTTTAAAATAATGCTACAAGTTGCGAAAACTCAATCATTTGCAAATTGTGTCTTTAGTAGAAATCTATAGATGTTTATAGACTACAATCTCCACCTTAGGTGTGCTGGCTCTAGATGAGGACTGGGATGAACTACCTGAGGCAGAGTTAGGCCTGTCTGATGACAAAATACCAATGATCTAGTGAAAAGAGCAAACAGCATTCGTTTTAGTAAAAAGCAAGATTTTGGGCCTTGACTAAGAAACATTTCATAACTCCCCTGTGGAGTAAACGATTTTATAGCCCTCTACAACTAGACTAAACCTCCAAGACTTCAGTCATACTTTCAGCCTCACATCTCTGCAACTTAATAATCCCCCTACAAAACTTCTTAAGATACATGTAACCTAACTCCCCTCAATTTTGCCAAGACCCCCCCCCATGTTATAATAAATGAAAGCCCCCTTACCTACTTTTAAAAATAAAAGTTCCCTCACCTGATTGGCAACAGTGTTGGCTGCTGATGTCTTTTTAGAATCAAGATCACCATCTAACCTCTTTGAATCACCTTTTGATGCCCTCTTACGAGGCTCTGTTCTGCTCAAATTCTTTGTTTTCATACCAGACATCAATGAATTTGAAGCAGCAACCCTTTGACTATTGGCTGCTGGGGTGAATTGTTTTTTAGCAGAGGCTGACACACCCTTATTTGGTAATCCTTTATTTACTTGTCTTCTTTTCAAGTGACTTTTTTCTATGCCATTCTGCAGAGTGTCCTTTGGTTTTGGAATCTGTGAAGGCATAGCCATTGTTTTGCCTTTTGAGATCTTGACACTGCAAAAAACAATAGTGTTTGATAATTCATGTTTTCTGGGAATTATGTATATTACAATGGAAAAATGAAATTAAGGCTCAATTCAGACTTGAAGTTTTTGCTGCATTGAATCTATATTGCCTTTAAGGTCAGCTGAAATCCATTAAATTCAATGTCTGATTCAAATGTCACATTTAATTCCGCTACTTGTTAGCATGACAATAACATTTATTGAGTTTAAATTATAACTTTTGCATAGCATTTGACTTGACAAAAGTTCAGTCTTTGAATCAATGCAAATCTTTGGTTGTTTCATGCTAGTGGCCCAGTTGAATTTCATTTTTCATTGCACTTATCAAATCTGTCAAATTCAATTGTTCACACATTGCACTTGTCATGTACAAAATACAACCACTGGATTTGATGTAGCAAAAGTTTGTCATCTCATCTGGGTCGAAAGAATACTTACTAGTCATTCATTTGCACAGGATACTTGACTTGAGGTTTTCTGCCTCTAAGGGATTCTGACCAAGAATTAATAACTTCTGGAGTAGAGACTGAAGGAAGGAACATCAAAGAGTTTAGTGCAAAATATAACTTCATTTTAAAAATCAATTAACATTGACAAGGGCTCCTAGAATAATATTGTATGATACCTCCAACAGGAGTTCGTTTTAAGGAATCCTGAAAAGATGAGATTCTGTGGCTGGCTGGAGTCTCAGCTGCAGTAAAAGAGACTGGAGGTGTAGCTGGAGCCAGACCTAAACCAAGATTCTAAAAATGATAGGAAAATGTTATTAAAAACTTACTAATGACTATTCAAGATGATAAAACACAAATCACTACCAAATCCCTGTCATGATGGTGGCTTTATGACCCTAAACAAAATTTGATCAGATTTTCTTCATGTTATTTCTTGGAAATTAATCAATAAGCTACTACATATAAAAGCCTTGGACTTGTTTCAACCTCCTTCCTAACATGTCAAAAGTGGAATTAAACAATTTTGCTGCACCTTGCATTGTTTTTTAACCAATTCTTTGAGTGACAGAAAAAAACTGGACTTTATATACTGGTAATGGCATTTTAAAGATCTTACAAAAGAGTATGGATGTGGTCCACTAATGCCTCTTTGTTCAACCATGTCTTGGTATATTCTAGATTTCAGCTTCTCTACTGACTGTTTGAGATCAGGTATGGTTTCTTTGGATAGTGTTGACCTAGTAGACAAACAAAATAGAGCAATCACATTAATATACCAAAAACTGCTGCACTTTTATAATTTTATGAGTATTTCCAATAACATACAGAATTCAATTAACCTGCTGATTCATGTACAGGTGACTTGGTAGTAGAATCTAACTTGCTCAGACAAAGCAGATTTTGAACACAATTCCTGGTCTCTGGGTCATGGAAATCTGTTGGGTGGGGGTTAGGACTGGGTTTGGTAAGTGACAATGGGAAATAATAATAATACAACGGATTTAAGCGAACTGCCGAACTGAGCCAAAAAACATGTCACAATTATGTTTCATAATGTCTACTGTCATGCCTTAAAACATTGATGTCTACCTCTACATTTCTTTGTGGTTTGCATGTGGGAAAATCGCTAAGTGTGCTCAGTTTTAAGGCTACTTCGCTGAAACTTCCAGAAAAAACCCTGAGCAATATCTCTGCCCATATCTATGATTTAGTCTATAACTTGAGATCGAAATTTGTCCATAGGAGCTTTTCTTCAGCTATAAGTTGTACCTTGTTTGCTAACATACATTTTCCCAGGGATGTAACCGCAAAGGAATGCAGAGGTAAACATCAACATTTTTAGGTGCGACAGTAGACATTATGACATGTAATCACGACTTATTTTTTGTCTCAGTTCAGCAGTTTGTTGAGATCTGTTGTAATAATCTTGGGGTATATGGAATGTGTCTTTCCGAAATTGTCTAATTTAAATGCATAAAGAGTCAATTGGAAATCCTGGAGGAATAGAAGAATTTAGGAAAAAATTGGTCTCCTCAACAGGAGTTTGGGAAGACTCACATGCACATAGTGACAGATACCTGAGGGTTTCTGAATTTGCCAACAGTGACTGGTGAGTGTGGACATCATTCTTAATCTTTGGTGAGCTTTCGTCAAAACTGGGTACTGAATCTAATAAGAAATTTTAAAAATTCCAATAATAAACATTAATAATAACATTGGAGTGTTCAGCAGTGAAAATACATGTAAACATCTTTCTAGTTTTTAAATCTCCCCTCCCCCCCAAAAAAGCCATCAATAGACCTCAGAGGTGAAAGCCGAGCTGTTACCACTGCACCAACCTTGATTTTCTCAAGAGAAATAGTAAAAATCTTCAGCATTGAGAAATGAACCAGTGATGTCAACTACACAGAGTCCTGCAAGGAGGGGTAATAGAGCAGATTTCATATGACTGTGAAAAAGTTGTGGCATGAACACAGTGCGGCAAGGAACTTTGAAATTCTAGAAAACATCATGGTTGTGGCAAGGCACGCTTATGGTACTGACTGTGCCACGATTTTTTCACAGTCATGAAATCTGCTCTAAAGGAGCTGACATTACCTTGACAAATCTTGTCTTTAACAAGGTTTAAAGAAAGATTCCAGAGTTGAATGAGGCTGAACAGTAAAAAAAAAAAAATCATTTACTAGGTATAACATAAAAATAGCTTGTGCATTAAAAATGTAACAAACCTACATTGTATACCATAGTTTTAGAAAACTCTTTAAGGCTACAGATATAAGAGATTTAGATGCTTATACTTATAACATGATCTTTACTGAATGTGGGTTCTGATTTTGATTGTTACTTTTAACAATAATAATACAATCATACATACCTTAATAAATTCAGCTTGCCACTGACATATGTATTACCAATCCTTTTCTAAAAGAAATTTTAAAATGATATTGTCATTAATCCTTATACTTTTTTGGTTTTACCTCCATGTAAGAACCTGTGAATGAAGTCTCCCAATCAATCTAAATCCAAACTTCATTATAGAATGGACAATGGTTCTAACACTGAGGTACCTACATCAAATTTTTTGATACCTTACTACCAGAGATATGTGGGAGTTTTATTACAACTTACTATGTGAAGGTCTCTCTCAAACTCTCTTAACAAGAGATCAGGAATCTATAAAATTAATGCAAAATAATAGAGGTAATAAGTTTTGTAATTTGTTCATAATCGTCTCACAAAAGCATGGTACCTTGACTTGGACATCTGTGGCATCTAGTTGGTGCTTATTAGCTTGTCCTTCAAGAACTGTATCCACAACATCTCTCTAAAATAAGCAAAGCAATGAAATATCTATCCATTAGTTTGACATTATAGTAAAAAAAAAAAAAATGGTCTTGATTATATGTATAATGATAAAAACATTTTACATTTATTACAAAGCAATGCTATCTTCCACAAGAAGCATTTCGAAAAGTGCTGTCTGTGTATATCTCTGCAGAGAAGTTATATGTCATGCATTGTAGCATAGGAAAGATTTTGACAATCAACTTACCTGTGGACTTTGTGCAGAGTAAAAGTCCTCAACCCCTTTCCATAGGCCTCTAACCTGATTATTGTAACATTATCAAAATTAAGAGTGAGAATAAAGCACAGATGATTGTATTGATATCAGTCATTTTGTCTGAAAGTACTCCACCCTGAAGTTTAATTACTGTAAATAAGGGTTCATTCATATGTTTCTAAGGCTAGTAGATAAACAATACTCAACTACAATGTGTTTTCAAAAATTAACTTACACTGCAAAATAATGCAGTCTTAGTCTTACTTTTTGTAGTTGTTGTGTTCTTTTGATGGCAGCAGTTTCTTTCTGATATTCATGGTTAACAGCCAAGCTAAAAAATTGAAATCAAAGCAACTTTGCTAACAGGTGATCAGGTGTTCATAGAGTAAAATGGAATTTTAGCTTGGAAAGATTGGATTATTACCTTTTTGCCATCTGTTCTCCCTTGTAATTCACTTCACCTTTTATCTGTCGCTCTAGCTCTCGTATCTTCTTTTTTAAACTCCTATTTTCTTTAGTAAGTTCCCTAAACAAAAATAAGACAATTTTTTGTAAATGTCTTGTCCCAAAAACAATAGCCCACTTTCAATATATAGTTGGAGTGATTATGCACAATAAGAACTGAATCGAGGCTCCTGGGAATAACAATGAAATAGTCGTAAGATCAAGTATGTTATGTTTCTTCAAACAACGTAACATACTCAAGAAACAAAAAACATACTCAATCTAATCATTTACCAAGCACAATAACATCAAAATAATTGTAATTATTCCTTTGTTTCCCTGGAGCCTCGACTCAGATCTTATTGTTTGTGATCACTCAACAATATATCGAAAGTGGGCTTATTGGGAGGGCAAATGCTCATCAGAGCTGGTAGGCATGAAGTAGCAAGAATTATCATGACCCCTACCAACTGGCTTATGTTCTCATATGGACACTATTCACAAAAATCATGTGACTGGACTCATACAGATTTTTTAGGTGGTCTGGAAAAACCTGTATCCTGATCCAAGCCCACTTACAGTTTACTGTAACTTAAGCCAAGTTTTTACATGTGTCTAAAATTGGACATGAAAAGGTCAGAAAAGGGTCATATTTAACACTTATTTACTGGGACCGAGGGAAACAGTATGTTTTGTGGTCCCGAGACCGCTGATGTTTCCCGAAGC
>WUAP02142112.1:0-12055 GCA_015163945.2 Stichodactyla helianthus | reverse complement strand
AGCGAGCTGGAACGTGACGTCACGATCGGAACCAACGCTGTCCTAGGGTTTTCCTTGGAGACGCCCCCTCCCTCCTGATTCATACTTAAAACATGGCGACTCTCCAGTGTATTTCTCGGTTGCATTTGATTTTATAGACTTGGACCTCCTCTCTTTTCCTTTAAGAGTAAAATACAACAAAACACTTTAAGAGAAAAACGATATCCATCGATATCCATCACTAGATCAAAATGGCACTCATTTTATCCTTCGAGTTTGGTAAAAAGAAAAATGAAAAGGATAGAAAACGAAGCCAATTCTCCTGAATTCATAGTTGTGTCAACACAAATCATGAAATTTTTTTGAATATTTTTTGCAAAACTGGAATTTTCCTGTCCTTCTGGCTTGTCGATTTTCCTATATGCAAATCTCTTACAATCGCTGGCTGTGTTTAATAGCAGCTACTTTGATAACAGTGATGTGAATTGAAAAAAACTGTTTCGTGTTATCTATGACATATGAAAGGTGGGCATTTCCACCGTGAAATCTTGTGGTGAGCTAGTGGTTGAATTAGTGCCGTTTTTCAAGGTATAAACCGTGGTGTAATACTAG
The DNA here is from genome assembly GCA_015163945.2 of Stichodactyla helianthus. Taxonomy (NCBI): domain Eukaryota; kingdom Metazoa; phylum Cnidaria; class Anthozoa; order Actiniaria; family Stichodactylidae; genus Stichodactyla; species Stichodactyla helianthus. The sequence goes on along the minus strand of WUAP02142112.1, from coordinate 11,464 downwards.
AGTGCTATCAGAGAAAACAGCTGCAGCCAGCACCGTGATGAAAGCTTTATCGAGCTTATTCTCCTAGTATTTGCTTGCTCACTTATATTCTGTGATCCTAGCATGGCTGCGCTATAGCTTATGGAAGTGAAGAAATATTAACTTGTTTGCTTATTTTAACTCGCTACAAGCAGATACTTGCTGATGGTGATGATGGTGATGATGATGATGATAATAATGATGAAAATGCTGGTGAAAATGACGATGACGATGATACAAATCTGCTTTTCATTTTTGAACTCGTAAGTTGTTTACCACTTTTAATGCTACGCGCTGGTCGAGACAACAGTCGCGACAAAGTATTTGGCAATAGACTGCCGTCAATCAAAAATACGTACTATAACTATTTATATCATTTTTGATTGACGGCAGTCTCTATTGCCAAAAACCTTGTCGCGACTGTTGTCTCGACTTGCGCGTAGCATTGAACACAGTGGTAACCTTTTTATTGAAGTGACTTAACAATTTTACTTTTACTTTTACCTTTCAGAACATTCAGAACAGCTATACTAGAATTCTTGAAACTAATTGTTCATAATTGCCAGAATTGTTTTCAGCATTAACGTCACCGTCAGAGTAAAAGCCGCTACAAAGAGCAAAGATTTCCGTAGCCTTATCGTCACGCAACGCTTCCTCCCTGCTAACAGCTGCTCAGCCCTTCCTCTTCCGGTAGTGACGTCATGCAAGTACCGGAAGTTTTACTCTTGACGCATGCGTATTGTTTGTAGCTTGGCTGGGGGTCGGTTGATGCGTTGCACGGCGAGCTTAGCGAAGGCGTTGTTCGCCATCTTGGTTCGAAGATTTAAACCGGAATTTCCTCAGTTTACAGCGTCATTCCAGCCTTTTTACCGTACTGAAACGTTCTTCGATCTTTCCTAAATACACTATGTCGATTAGACGGCAGCTGAAGAATGTCGTGAACAATTATTCCAATTCTGAAGTGAAGGTCCGAGAGGCGACGTCGAATGATCCATGGGGTCCCTCGAGTTCATTGATGTCAGAAATCGCCGATGCTACGTACAATGTCGTCGCGTTTTCAGAGATAATGGCAATGATATGGAAGCGTTTAAATGATCACGGGAAAAACTGGAGGCATGTTTACAAAGCACTTGTTTTACTGGATTATATTATAAAGACTGGGTCTGAACGCGTAGCCCAACAATGTCGCGAGAACATCTTTGTGATTCAGACCTTGAAAGATTTTCAATTTATCGACAAAGACGGAAAAGACCAAGGGATGAACGTGCGCGAGAAAGCGAAACAGCTGGTCGCCCTGCTGAAGGACGAAGAGAGGTTGAAGAATGAACGACAGAGAGCTCTCAAAGCTAAAGAGAGATTTGCACAAGCCAGTGGTGGGATAGGTAGTGATTCCTTGAAAGGTGGTAGATTGAAGAATGAATCTGGAGGAAGCCTGACAGACATTCGTCAGACATCTTTAGGCGATCCTAGCCTTCCTACAAGTCGATCGTGGGAACCAGAGCGAAAAAATGCTAACAGTGATCTAGAAAACTGCAGACCAGCCAATGCCAACGAGGAAGAACTGCAGTTGCAGCTAGCTTTGGTTCTGAGTAAGCAAGAAGCAGACGAACACAAAAAAATTGACGAAAATGATGATGAGAGGCTTAAAATTGCTATCTCTGAGAGTCAAAAAGATGCTTCATTCCAAGATGGTGCTCTCATGGGTGCTACAGGAGGTTCAGCATTGGCTGTGTCAGACCCTTGGGGAACACCAAATACACAGGTGTCCAGCTCCTTACAGTCTGATCCATGGGGTACTGGGTCCCAAACAGTACCCCAGCCAACTGCCGACCCGTGGGGAGCACCATCAGCAGCAGTGTCATCAGATCCTTGGGGTAATCCAGGTGCTATCCAAGTTTCTGCAGCACCTATAATGTCATCTGCACCAGCTGACCCATGGGGGGCACCTGCTCAGCCTCCACCTCCTCCTGTTCAAAATGACCCTTGGGGTACCCCATCAATACCAGAAGCACAAAGTAACCCTTGGGAGTCAACAAATGGTCAGTCTACAAACACCTTTGGTGGATTTGATCCTTTCAATCAGCCTTCATCTGTCAGTCCTGCCATGGGTTCTGCTTCGTTAATGGATGGATTTGGAAACTCTCCAATGATGGCATCACAACCTACTAATGATCCCTTTGGTACAACAAGTATTGGCCAAAATCACCAAATAAATGAGAAAAAAAATCCTGAAAATTTCCTGGGTGGTGAGCTGCCGAAAAACCTTGTAGATCTGGATCTACTTACTTCGAAAAAGGAATTGGCTCCCAACCCATTTTTGGCTAACATGCAAACTGAACAAACTAAATCTAGCAACCCTTTCCTTCAAGATAGACCACAGCAGCCCACACTAAATCAGCTGCGGCAACAGAATATGTCTGTACCAGTAGGTGGGGGAGCAGGAAACACTTCCTTTAGTGCTGGCGATAACATTTTGTTACCTGCTCCTCTTGTACCCAGTTCAGCAGGAGGAGGCCCAAGTGCAAATACAAATAACCCATTTATGTGAAAAGACCATGTGAAAGAATCCAGTAAGTAACCCTTGTCCTGTGACAAGAAAAGTTAGAGCATATTTTGTATGACAGTGAAGACCTCATGGCACAGTTGGTGCTGTAAGCATGCCTTGCAGTGACTGTGATATTTTCTAAAATTTTGACGTGCCTTGCTGTGCCTTGACTGTGTCACAACATTGTTCATACGACAAGCTTTACAAAATCTGCTTTATCCAGCTTTGATTGATTGAATATTGCTTGTCAATATTGCTTTTGATATTTTAATATTTCTCAATATTTTAACCAAGCTGAAGCTGATCATGTTGTTTAAGCTCAGTAGAATGAATTGATTTGTACAATCATTTGTCCAGCAACATGTTTTTCAAGTTTTAGAACCCCCCTTTCAAAATCTTGGATCCACCACTGACTCATGAAGCATGCATTTTTCCCTTTCTGTTAAATTGATACACACATAAAATGCATAATTTCCATGGTTATGTTTGAATTAGTTACAGAATTTCAAACATTTAGAGTGAATCTGATGTCCTCTGCCTGCTAATTTATGAACAGCACATTGAAATAAAACTGACATTTTCCATTTTTTATTATTTATTTAAGGTGCATTGATTCTAGTTGTTGGAAGTCCTGGTCGACTTTCAAAAAGATGCTGGACAATACAGCTGTATTATTATGTACATGTGAAGAGTGTACAATAAGGCCAAATCAGGAATGGCTTTTATCTAATTTCATCCCTTTCAGAAAGTCTTATTTGCCATTGTCTAGTCATACTGAAAGTTGCAGATAAGGAGTGCTTATCCTTCAAAAACATCTATGCAATTGTACAGTGATGCTTATACGTTGAGGTGCAACAGTTGAGCAGTTTTACAGCAGTATTAAGGACTAATGGTGTGATTTTAAGCCCAAGATTTATGAATTTAGACTTTCTGGATTAAAAAATCTCCTAAAATCATTGATTTTCTTTAGAGTACGTTTCATATGAGTGTAAAAACTGTGGAACCGATGACACTGAATAATGTTCACATGGGAAAAATCATGATTGACCATTTTATAATGATGGTGTTTTCCCAATGTAAACAAATTAATACATCATCAGAGTATAGAACATTTCAATAGATGTACATATGTATTTTGATTAGTCAAAGAAAATATAACGGGATAGCAAAAAGAAAAGATTCCACTAAATGTACAGTTTTAACACTAACTTTTACCCATTTATGATCGTCTCTTTTTGACAAATGCATTCATTCTGTCCTTGTTTGTGGACTGGTATTTACTTTGCAAGGGGTGGGCTGTTGGTAAAGGCATTAATCAGAAGATTCAAAAGCATTATCTGACTATTTGTACTGATAAGTTGTATGAGTTGTTTTGTGTTATTGATCTTTCGACACCCACCTTTATTTTGGGATTACCAGAATTCTGTTCCAACCTAATTTATAATCAGGTTTGTATTAAAACATAATTCCATGTCACTTTTCCACAAGCATATGAAATGTACTTGTATTTTTCTGCTGTAAGCCTGCTCTACATACACCCCTAAAAATATTTAAGAAGCTTTGAATCAAAAATTTCTAAAAAGCTTGCAATACGTCCTAAAATCTTTCATTTTTATGTCAGCCAACTACAGCAATAAAGGAATTAATTGTTGGCCATGATTTTAGAATTCTCTTTGGATGAAATTTAGTCTTCAAAGAAGAAATTGTGAGCGCCAAAAACTCAGCTTCAAAAATGGTTAAAATATTTTTACTTTTTTCCTATGAGTGAGTTTCTGATCATTGGCTAAGAGGTGAAAAATTATGAAGTAGCTTTCTGTAATTTTATGCAACTTTAGCAATCAACTGGTCATAGGGTGGTTTTCTAGAAATCTAGTCAGATTCTTCGCTAAATTTGGTTGAATGACCACTAAATAGTGGTTTCAAGTTGAGGTTTGAGTACACAAAATACAGTAAATGTATGTAGTAAAAGTATCATTTTTTCCGATCTTGATTAGGTAAATATATTCTTCATCTATTACATTAACAAGATCAGATACATCATGTTTGCCAATGTACGTAGTTGTTTACTCCAGCCTCAACTTGAAATCTAACCACATTTTGGGAAAATCTATTCTGACATGGTTGTACAGTTTGTTTCCAAGACTTCCAGCTAAGAATGACAGTATCCACAGCACATTCTGGATCCTCCATCCTTTTTTACTCATTTTCTAGAGGCTATTCAGAACCTGTAATCCATTTTCTTTTCTAAATGTCACATTACTTAATAGCCTTCCTGTATATTTTCTCCTTCTCATAGACAGTAAATTAAAACTAAAAAAAAAACCCAGGATTTATTTAGCAATTCCAAATCATAGGATGAACAGTGGTATTACACCCAATACAATTTAAACTTAATTTCCTCTGGAAAATGAAATATAGGGGACAATGATCTGTTTCAGAGTTTGGTACAACTTTTCCATTTATGGCAATTTGGGGATTGTAAAAAGATCCTGTAAAATATGCTGTCTTACAGGCCTAGGTTTCAGAGGTTTAATGAAACTATTCATTTTTAAATCTAGGCTGTCACACACTGAACAATTTATCGTGCAACTGGTCTTGTGAAAGAAACAAAAGATTTTAAGTTGCACAAGTGTTTTTCAGCTTTTGACATTGCCTTATGTTTTGTGAAAAAATTGTAAGTAAAAGACTACTCCATGTTAAAAAAAAAAATAAACATGCTAAAACAATGATACTGAGGGTTGAAATGCTTGGTTCACAGAATTTGAAATGAGGTATAGTAAAAGTATTTACAATTATATATTTAATCAACAGCAATATAGTCCAAAATATCTGACAATATGATTATAACAGGAAAGCAAGGGGCAGTTCATTATCTACATGTGTTCAAGGTTGGAGATGAGTTGGGATTCTGAACATTTGTTATTGTCGTGTAATTGTAAGAGTCTTGGAACTCTATTCCTGTTCATGTTTTCCTCAATACATGTAAGAGATTGAACATGGTAAACACAATCTGATGGTTTCTTTGAAATTAACCAGAGCAACCTCGGCATCCACAGATAACACATTCTACAATCTTGCCCTGAGTAAGGAAAAGAAGTTGAAAAAATCATTAATTTACTCTCATACTATTTGGGACCTTTTAATGCTCATCACTAAATATACAGTGACGTGAATTCTCAAGGGAATGATGTGGTCTTAAATGGGAAATTATTACATGTATACCCAAATTGAGATCTATTCATATTTTCTCAAATTCAATAGTATCAAAAACAATAGCTGAAAAAGCTTTAAAAAGCCCTCTACTTCTTGAAAAGAAGTTTTATTAAAGTGCCTATGGGCCATCTGACAATATTCTCAATGTAGATTTTACATAAGGTGAGCTGTTCTATGACCAAAAGAAATTATAGAGTTTGACTGATGTGTCTTGGAGTTATACCGGTAAAAGGTTTTTCCATGCCATATGCTAATAACTGTGACGCCAAAAGAGTCATGTTTATTTGTTGTTCCTTTTATTTGGAAACACTGAATACTTTGTGAAAACTTGTTAGCAATAATTTTTATAAGAGCCATGGGTAAAACAGAGATGCTTTGAAAATTCAATTTATCCGTATCAGTTACCGTAAGTTTCATATATTAATTAATAATGACTCTTTTGACGTCACAGTCATTAGCATATGGCATGGAAAAACCTTTATAACTTCAAGATGAATCACTCAAACTCTATAATTTTTTGGTGCCATTGAACAGCTCACCTCGTGTAGAATCTATACTGAAAATATTGCCAGATGGGTAATAGGCACTTTAAATGGCAAATAATGAGCCATCAGCCACCAATTTTAACCACTAGGCTGATGTAAGTCATGGCAATGCTAACTCACAGACTGAACTGGAATTTAGCATGTTGGGTTTTGTGCAGGGAGGAAAACCCTTCAAATCAAGGAAAAGACCCAACAAGAACAATGCATGAAATCAAGACCAGGCCACACTTTATGCATGCATGCCTTTTCAGGGGAAGGGTCCCCAGGGAAAGAAGTTGAATGAAGACGGTACTTACCTCTTCTAGTTTACTTTTTGGTACTCGGCAGATGCAGTTGGACCCAAAGTTGGTGTCTCTTGTTTGAATACATCTAAGGCAACACAAGTTCTCATAGCCTTGCTTTTTCCATTTTGCTATCAAGTTTTTGTCAGCGTATCCTTCCTTCAGGCAAAACTCATAAAGTTCTGAATAAGGATTTGTATTTTGTGAGATATAAATTAGATTAAAAGATTTTAGCATACTGTACATCAATGATTTACTAATGACCAAAAAAATCAAAATCATCTTTTCTTGACCAACCTTTACTGATGGCCTTTCGTTTGTAGTACAAATCATAGACATAACGGGATTTTTGATGATGAATTCTAAAGTCAAACAAAACCATACATTATTTTGGTGGAGAAACATGATAATTGACTTCATTATAACATGTTTTGACTCTCAAGGCTGCTGATGTAAACCATACCTGAAAATGGGCCATAAACCTTCGACTTTTCTCTTTCCTTCATGAGGATCTGTTTCAGCTAAACAAAAATATTCGTTTCTTTACTTCTTTTTGATAGGGTTGAGTTCAAATAGAAGACCAAAACTAATATCAATGGTATAACTTTATCCTAACTACTGTTAGCTCAACACCATCCTTGGCAGGGCAGACAAAGATTGGATTTCGTATGAGTGGGAAATCATGTGGCAAATTAATAGCCATACTGTAGCAGTACCATACTTCACTGATGCCATAACTCTACATTGTGATTGGGTGAATTCACATGAAAACAATGGGAAGCCATTTCAGGGTCACTATACATATAGGTACTGTATAGGTACTGTTTCCCACTCCTACAAAAACAACTCTATCCTAACAGTGTAAATCGGAACCATTGCTTGTCTTGATAATGATTCTGATGATGACAACAATGATGGTGATGGTGGTGGTGATGATGATGATGATAGTAATGATACTGGTGGTGGTGTGAGTTACCACTGTGGTTGCTGGTACAACTACAGTATATTCGAAGTTACAGAACCAAATTCTCAAACGTTCACGTGCAATAGACTTAAATATAAGCATTTTTACACTTTGTTACTAAGCTTGCAGCATATCTTTACCAAAAGCTATACCAGAAGTTCGCAGAGACGATGAAAATTTAGGACGAATATTAAATTAAACAGTTAAAGTTTAAGTAAATGTTAGTAAGCTATGGTTTTTCGAAAACATTTGTCACAATGTGACGCCGTATTTAGGTCAAACCTTCTCTCATTTTCTGGTCCAGTTCATCGAGTGTTGGTTCAATCAGCTCCCATCCTTCTGGCGGAGGTTTTCTACTTCTTCTTACCTTCGGCATAATGAAGAGCTAGTCGAAAATACTTCAAAAACTCTCGCAAAAGTTCAAAAATTTTCCTTCTTTTTCTATTTCGACTTTCAGAATATCCAATGATTGACGCATGCGTTTAACACATATCAGCTGACCGGGAGCTATGCGGGCTAGTCATTTGAGAGATCCAAAATTCTTCTGTGGGGGAGTGGGGTTGGAACAAGTAGCTGAAGATCCAATCCTGGCCATCCCATTCTGCTGATCTTAACGAATCAATGTGTGCTAATGCTGCAAAAGGTGCTGAATCCATCATTTTCACTCAGCAGCTGTATCAAAGAAAGTCACTTCACACTGTAGAAATCTAAACACCTAAGTGGTCACATGATAAGTTCATGTGACTTACCAATGTTCTGAAAACGGTTGTGGGCCGCCCCAAGAAAAATCCTAGCTATGCCCCTGAGTCCTTCTACCTAACCTCCTTCTCCCTCAAGGACAGATTTAAGGGGTTGCCCACAGGGCTGCTGGCCTCCTTGGTATGCACCAAGCGTCATAATTTGCAACAGGACCTTGGAATAAAAGATCACACAATACATATCTACTTATTATTGTCCAGGGTAAGATCCAGGATTTTTCTAAGGGGGGGTGACTTTTAAGACTCCCGTGCACACTTTGGGCCAGAAGCCACAGGAAACCCAAAAGGCATGTGAAAAACATCCAACACGACCGAAACACCAATGTATAGCATTAACAGGGTTTGAAATTAATCCAACACAAAAGTGATGTAAAAATCAAACATCAAGACTGGATTCATTTTTACGTGATTAATAACGTATTTATAACGAGGGTTTCGTACAAAAGGGATGGGGGTACTAGTCACCCTCTTCACCCCCCTTGAATCAGCCCCTGTTCTCCCTCTTTATCATGCTCCACCTCCCAACTACTAATGATATCCTGCGAAAATTATGATTTTTTTTTTCAGAAATGCTGTAATTCAAGTTCTTATAATTATATAATTTGTATTACTATAATTTTACACTTTTTAATTAAAAAGAAATGTATGTTCTCTGCATAGCTATTATTATCATCTATAATACTTATCTATAACAATATAATTACATATTTTCTGGTAATCATACTTTGCGGTTTCAATTCAGTTACGAATAAAAGTGATTTGCTAAATTGTAAACCACTCAAATTAGAATTACGAATTTACTGAAACCTGTGTGTCAATTGTCAAGTAGAGGATCCATTTCCTGCCTCAGTAAGAAACAAGAAAAATAATATCTCTTTCTCCTTGTTTTTAGATGTATTAGAAAAAACTCTCCTTGTCATGATTTTTAACACCAATAAAACTTATTTATCAAGAAATTGTTTTAGTTTTAATCTGGATTTTGAAGCTAGTCCTTAGAAAAAATGAAAAAAATCTCTCTGAAATATTTTGGGAATTCATTCTAAAAATTACATGGATAATTTACTACTAGAATGATGGCACTTAGAGCAGATTTCGTATGACTGTGAAAAAGTCACGGCATGAACACGGCACGGACATGGTCAAGGCGCAGCAAGAAAGTTCGAAATTCTAGAAAACATCACAGTAGCAGCAAGGCAAGCTTACAGCACTGACTGTGCCGTGACATTTTCAGTCATACGAAATCTGCTCTAACCTGTGAAACAGTTATTAACCTAATTAACAATTATTAGACCTGTAGCCCGAACGGGCTATGGGTCAATAGCCCACAAGGCCTATTTGACTCATGGCCCATAAGGGCAAGAGGTCTAATTGTTTTAGTATCCACCAACTTGTAGGTCAAACTCAAAATAAGAAATGTCTGCAAATTCAGCTGCCATTCTTTTTCTTTTTAAAACTGGTGCTTTTTTCAACCATCGGCTATCACGAATAGTCCCCTAGTAGAGTAGCCAATCAGAATGCAATACTAATAGAGATTAGTAGACACTGATTCCATTGTTTTCTTTTGTGTCTATTTGTCTATTAGACTTTAATTATTAGTTTCTGTTACATGGGTAAGTGCCATCACTCTACTGCATGAGGCTAACAGTGTAGCTATTTGTGAGTGTGCCCATAGAATTAAATCGGCTTTATTTATAAGAAAAAATACATGACTTAATAGAAAATGGAATGTCCCGATAGAGTGGAAACACTAAAAGCAATGTGCAATAGTTTGCACTAATTAGTACTAAATAGCACTAATTAAACAACAGGAAACAATAGAATTAGCATAATCTAACACTATTTAGTACTCTTTATGTTGCATGCTTTTAGTGTTTGTACTCTAAAGTGAAATCTTAACTGTCATATAAATGCAAATAAACTAAATGTTTCAAAATGTTCCCACCAGAATGTCATACAGTCATCATAATAATGTGGATTTTTTTTGTAAAAATGCTTATTAGAAAAAGTGAATGTCAGTTTGATGTGAGTGAATAAAGTCAAACTGTGACTTGCCATCCTGAATGCTGAAACCCCATGGCAAAATACAACTTGGTGCAGTCATCATCCTTGTCAATAATCCAATCAAATGTGACCTGTTTGTCATCAACACTGATTGACACCCTCACCTTTCCAGTGGTAAGTTTATTCACTTCAAAGATTATTGCTGATCCCCTCTTGAAAGGTGGTAGCCTAGTTGTCATGCATGTGCCGTTAACATACACCAGTCCTTTGGAATTGATACTCACAGACCCTGGGCACTGAAGATTCTGTTTTGGGTTGCTAAAGTCGAATGATGTTGTTGTTAAACCTATGCCATCTCCATTGCTGTCATCACCAGTTTCGTCAATCTTGAACTGCAATGAAGTTCCAACTCTATAACTCATGGTTTTAGACCTTAAGACTTTAGAACTATCAGGAAAAACTTTGGTAGCTGTTCGTTGGTGGTTGCTAAGTTGGTAGATTACCAGTTTGTTGGGGTTCACACAATCCTCTGCAGACCATTCTGTCATAAAAATTGCATTCAAATTGCATCAAATGGAAATTATTATCCTGACATTATGACCACTACTCTTCACCATGTGGATCACCACTATCACCCTAACCATTACTTTCACCATCATCACCACCACCACCACCACCACCATCACCATCAGCACCACCACCATCACCATCATCATCATCATCACCACCACCACCATCACCATCATTGCCACCATCAAAATTTGTGACAGCAACACCATCAGCAATATCATCATCATCATCAACACCACCACCATCACCACCACCACCATCATCATCACCACCATCATTGCCACCATCAAAATCTGTGACAGCAACACCATCAGCAATATCATCATCATCATCAACACCACCACCAGCATCAGCATCATCATAGCATCATCATCATCATAGCATCATCATCATAGCATCAGCATCATCATAGCATCAGCATCATCATAGCATCATCATCATCATAGCATCAGCATCATCATAGCATCATCATCATCATAGCATCATCATCATCATCATCATAGCATCATCATCATCATAGCATCAGCATCATCATAGCATCATCATCATCATAGCATCATCATCATCAT
>WUAP02142101.1:0-12057 GCA_015163945.2 Stichodactyla helianthus | reverse complement strand
TCCGGCCGGGGCTTGAACCCTCGACCTCCCGCACGAGAGACCGATGCTCTACCAACTGAGCTAATCGGGTGGCGGTTGAAGCTAACCATTCATTCTTAACAGGGGTTGATGATGGTTTTAAGAGAGATGGAATATTGACTTCATAGTTTGATATTATCTTGTCTAATGACTTTTCCTCGTAGGCAGTTGCAATGATATGCGCACATGTTTTCAGTTATTGAAATCGTTCACAATCACATTTTCTAGGGCAACTTGTAACTTTGTCGAGTGTGACATGGTGATAGCCTGAACTGCTGTTTGATTTCACGACTCTTGCATAAGAATCACCTGGGGCAGCTCCGACCCCTCCTTTCTGCAGAATTTTCTCTGCGTTGACCCACGACCCTTTAAGCATTTCAGGTAGATCTGTGAGGTCAAAGTCACAGAGAATGCTGACTTGGGACTTGCTGTCCATTTCGACATTGTCGGTGCTTGATTGTTTGGGGGCTTGATCGACAGTGTGGCAGGTGTTTGATGCTGGCGATGGGGTAGATGCGCTTGTTTTGGTGTGTGTCACGGCATACCCTTTTATGTCAACATCTTTGGCCTTAGGGTCGATTTTTCTGAGTTTGGCCAGCTTCTGAGAAAGAGTTAGACCTTGCCAGTCTGTAACACTAGTGGCTAAATGTTGGTGGCTTCGGGCTAAGCGATAGGGACCCATTCCTAGGACAGATCTATGGATATTTTGCCTTGTCTCATCAAGCATGCCTTTATACGCCTGGACAGCTTTAGCCATTGTACATTTGAGATGATTATGCAATCGACTTCCCATCTCTTTTTCTTGTCTAATACGTTCCTGAAAGTAAAAAACAGTAATAAAATTTTATAGACAAAGTTCCAAGGGCGTGCGCGGGGGGGGGGGGGGTCAGGGATTCCAAAATCCCCCCTTCCTTGGCAGACAAAGTTTTTGAAATATGAGACATTATTTGCCAAAACAATCGGATAACACATTTTGTATAGTCCAACAGTTTGTTCGTGACAAGTGAGTACTTCAGTGTATTGTTAATGGAATATTCACAAATGTTTACATTGTGATGCTTTATACTTTTGCACAATATATATATATATATATATCGTTTTCCCAATGGAATAAAAAAAGCTGGAACTCATGACCAGGGTCGGATTACAAGAATAAAAATAGACAGTCTTTGACTGCATGTGGCTAATGCTGAAAACATAGAAATCGTAGAAAGTCTACCCTTACAAAGCTGTGCTTCAACATTGGATTTTATCCAGTCCTCGTGCCATAACCCAAGAATCGCCAAAATATTTTTTTTACAGTAGAGAATTGGTTTTACGAGTTTCTCTGTATTCGCCATCGCTGGCGCGTATTTTAGGTCTCCGTTTTAGATTTGTTGTTTTCCCCGGGGATGAATTATTAGGTTCTGGTACACGCGTCCTTTTCATTGTGATTTCAGATGATCACGGTGTCAAGCATCATTTCACTTCTTATCGGAGTCGACCTCACCTTAGAATGACGCGGACAGCGCGCAGTGATGACAGCTTAAATACAGACAGCACTGATGTTTTGAAGAAGAAGGAGCTTAAAGTCATGGATTTATCAAATTATTTAAAATAATTAAAATACGTGGATTATATTTTTTTATGTTTAACCTGCAACCTGCAACCTGCAACCCGCAGACTACACCGTCCGGTGGATAGAGCATCCGACTAGAAAACGGAGGGACGTGGCTTCGAATCCCACCTGGAGCTCAGAATGATTGCAAACCATTCTGAGCATCCGACTAGAAAACGGAGGGTCGTGGGTTCGAATCCCACCTGGAGCTCAGAATTTTTTCTTGGTTCCTTGTGGTATTCCTACATATATAGTCTCTATCATTTATTATTATTCACGTATTTTGCAATCATTCCCCAAAAAATAAAATAACAAAAGATATGGCCACCATGTTGGTTGATATAACAAAAGAATTCACTAAAAATCTTTTGTAAAATTCAATCAACATTGCCACTATGATATCACATGAAAACCAGCAACATTCCCATTATCCTATGGAAAATCAGGGGTGGATCGAGAGGCATGTTCCTAGATGCACCTGACATCCTTATGGGCCAAGCATGAGATTTTTCACAGTAAATATGTGAGTCTTTTATTATTCACAACTTCTGTTTCTTGAATTTTTTTCTAGCAACAGTTGCATAAGATTATTCTAGAAATAAATTTAAGTACAAATTAAATAAGTCAGAACAGGATTATTAATGATGTCACTATATCGTCACTTTTTTCTTTTTGGACAGCCCTCTTGCAAATTTCTGGTTCCACCCCTGAAAATAATGTGCAGAGGGAATCAAGATAGATCTGGCAACTTTCTTTAGATATGCTAGTTTTGTTAAAGTGCAACTCACCCTTCTGACAATTATTCTCAGTTGTATTAATTCTACATAGGTTCAGCTCTTCAATAACTGAAAAAATCACATAGTTTGAGTGATGCATCTTGGTGAGTTATAAAGGTTTTTTCATGCCATATGCTAATAACTGTGACGTCAGGGGAGTCATCATTTAATATATGACACTTAATTGATACGGATAAATTGAATTTCGAAAGTAACTGTTTTATCCATGGCTCTTATAAAAATTATTGCTAATTAGTTTTCAGATAGCAGCCCGCGTTTCGAATTACAAGAAACAACAAATAAATATAAATGACTCCCCTGACGTCATAGCATTAGCATATGGAAAAATCTTTATAACACAAGACACATCACTCAAACTATATGATTTTTTTCGGTTATTGAAGAGCTGACCCCATGTGGAATCAATACTGAGAATATTGTTAGAAGTGTGAGTTGCACTTTAACATGATGGTGTTTAACAAATAAGAAAAAGTGTCTTTATTCAAATTAACCAGCATATGTTTCTGCTATCAAATGCAGCCAATGATGTCATACAACTTTCAAAAACCTTACTGTCTCCTGTTGAATGCTATTGCTGATGTTTATCTCTGAGTCTGAAACTAATTATAATTAATGCAATAAATTATTTTCATAGTAATTACATAGTGAAGATGTTGACATTTCCAGACAGGGATCAGAAATATAGGATTGATCATGGTTCTCAAAGTAATGGAAAAGCACCCTAAAAAGTGTAAGGGGTAAAACAAGTTTCACTCTCTTCATTTCTGAATCTGCCATATGTTAAATATCTTCTCAAACTCATGAATAATTAATGAGGAGAAAACGAAAGTAGATCACTGTATACCTTGACAGTTGTTTGGATGTGATCTTAATTAGCATAAAATTTGGTCAATTTTCACTATGGATTTTCTTAAAAAATTATTTTAAAATTCATGGTTTGAGAATTAGCAATAGCAAACACTTAAAAGAGCATTTCATCCTCTATCCAAACACCTTGAAGGTAGTCTAAAAACTTGGACTGCCTTGTTTTTTCAACCCACTTCTCGGTGTTTGGATATTGGATGAAACACTCTTTCCTGTGTTTGATCTATTACATAATATGAATATTGGATTTGAAAGAGGCCAGGCTGTAGCACCACTCCTGTGGTCCTCCCTGTGGTCTTTGCTCTGACAAGAAGAGTGCACTTACCAATTTGCTTGTATATTAGGGATTTTAGACATGTTTTTGATGGATTCACAAGCACAGCTGCAAGAAAGAAACAAAAAAGTTTAGCAGTCTAGCATTTGATTCTTTGCACATTTTTCTAGCACTAATTGGTCAGGGGCAGATCCAGAATGTTTTTGAAGGAGGGGTGCACCATTTATGTTCAGGACTCCACCAAAAATAGATAATAATGAAACCATAACTGACTGTAAATCGCTCATCTCAGGGGGTGCACACCCCTGCACCCCTCCCCTGGATCCGCCCCTGTTGGTACAGAAAAGGATAGCTGTAAAATAATAAACTTTGGAAAAACCATAGTTGTGTATGATAAATATACTTATATCAAGTATAGAAATGTAGTTTACCTTGAGATTGTACTCTGATCTTGTCTTTGCAACTTGGCTTCAAAAGCATTATAACATAGTAATTTTAGAATCACATTTTATAAGCAATTGCAAGATAGAATTGAAGAATTGAAGAATATTTGTGAATTAAAGTCTACCCATAGCATTCCACAGACTTCTCTCTTATTTGCCTTCCTTTGGCAATGACATGATCAAATGCTTTATATAGGGCAGGCAACATAGCTCAGGAAACATTAAGTAGACCAAATTAATTAATCCAAAAGAACCAAAAGAGAGATGTGTATATTGGAGCCTTAAATGCACATAGCAACCATGTCATGCTTTTTAACATCATTCAAAATAAACCTACCCATAACTTGACTGCTTGTTCCATCATTGCTTTGCTAAATGCTATGAGATACCTGTAGAGACATGTTTAAACATGAGCCTGATCTAGTTCATGAAATTTAATTTACTTCTAAGAGATTTTTCATTACTTGGCTGGCTGGTGTAAATCAAGGAATGCTATGCTCAAATGCTGATCTTTCCCCTCTTCCCACTCAGTTTCCACTGTTTATTTATTATGACTCCTAATTTTCTTTGCATGCTGCTCCCCTTCACACTCTATCCCCTATCACACAATAACAACTACTCCCTCCATCCAATAATTCTCTTACTTTGCATTTGCAAGTGCTTTCGTCATGACTTTCATTCGATATTCATCATGATAATGTTCATTGATGTCTGTTCCTCCAAACACTATTGAATATGGCACACAGCAGTCTGAAAACAATTTTTATCTTTAGTTAGGTAGTTAATTTTTCATATCCAATATAGTTTAAGCAGCTGGTAGAGTTTGTTGTTTGAAGGGTTAAAATTTTGCTATGAAACAATTTGAAAATGGAAAAATTCTGAAATGAAAATGTTATGCATTGGGAGTTCCTATAATTTTCACTGCAAATTCATCTTCCTAAAAATGCAAGCTGCTTACATGTGATCAAATCCGCAGAGCATTCAACAAGCAATAACATCCACAAGCATCTTTTCTTCACAACCCCCTTTTGTGTTTATAATGACCTTACAAATTCCTTACATACCCCAAAGAAGACAGCCAGACCTCCACGCGTGTATACCAATAGCACACTGGATATCCAATTCCTTTAGATATTGATTTAATGAAGCTGAACTCCCAAACTGGTTCATGTCAGCTAGCTCACATTCTGTGTCTGACTCCAGGACTTCCTGTCTAATGACACATCAAAAGAATCAGAGACATATCGGTGGGGGGGAGGGTATTATGGTAGGGGTCAAAGTACAGTGCTACACGTAAGAAAGTTTCATGTTATAACTAAAAACATTCAATATTTACGAGACATGAAACATTTTTCTTACGCCAGTGAGAAAAATTAAGAAATTGAAGAACGGGTTTTAATGAAAATACGCGTAAAAATCATTAATTTTAGAAGTGTCATTTCTTGAAATTGGTTTCTGGAATTAATCAATATTTTGAACAAACTGTACGAACTCCGACGGATAATCTTTCAACACGTATTTAACCACTTAATTTTGTGGCAACACTTGATTAAAAGCAAACATAAACGACGTAAGTTAAAGTTACGATTGACAATTAAGATTATCAATATTGTGATAATCAAGTCCACGTAACAAATACCTGATCCTTCTTGCTGTAGAACTGTTACCAGTCTCGGGCCGCAAAGACGAAAGAATTAAAACTTTCATGAGAGAATATTCAATATCCACCTCAGGATCGCTAATCGGGTACAGTTTGAGACAGTTCATTTAGTTTTCAGATTTTTATTTACATTTTTTTTTTACAGATGATCAAATTAGCTGGTGGCTTTAAATATTGCAGTTCAGGACCTCGCTTTTTTGATTCACCACAAATTTGAAAGGGAATGGGACGAGGTCATAGTTCTTTAATGTCCATTGTAATGGACTTTGAAATATGATACACGAGTCATGTGCTCTACGTAACGCAATTCGCTGTAATTTTAGAAGTGATTTCAGTGTTTAATGTGAAATAAAATGAATGGACCGTGTACGATAATGCCGCAGATGTAGGATCTATAAAAGATCTTCAGCCACAATACAATAAGGCCGAAATAGCTATCCACGTCTGCTTTTTGATTGACTGAGTGTTGGCTCCGTCGTGTTGTTATCGTTCTAAGTTTTTCACGTAGTTACAGCAATTCATTTTTAAGATAAACGCGTTGTAGAAAACCCATTTTGTGATACATTAAGAGAATAAACTAAGGAAGATATCGAAACAGGAGTTCGTTTTCACTACAATAACTCTCTAACTAAAAATTTATGATACTATCCAAAATACTAAAATATCAAACCATCTAAAACTGTAATATTTCGGGCGTTTCTTAGGAAATACCAGGATATATATGGTATTAAACTGCTCGAGCTAAGCCGTTTAATAACGTTTTTATTTTTTTCTGGTTCGGAATCCCTTCTAAGCCCATGTAACTGTGAGCAGTACGGATGAGCCGGTCCGTACTGAGAAAAAATCGGACCGGCTAACAGCCAATCGGCGCGCGCGATTCACTAGGCCGGACCGGAAAAAAAATAAAAACTAAAACTTTTCTTCTCATTTTATTTTTGTGATTGAACTTCATTGTAAAAAGTCTATCAGGGACGGATCCAGGGAGGGGCAAAGGAGGGCTGTAGCCCCCCCCCCCTCTTATATAGTTTTATTTTATCAAAGTAATGGATTTACCCCTATATATATAACATGATTTCTTTCTTTTTTTCGTTGTTCCAAGCCTAGAATGAGCCTAAAATTATCGCTAGCAAATCTCTTTTGTTCAAACTTGCCCTGTTAAAATAGCTGACACGTCAAAACAAAACTTCGTGTTTTTAACTATAATTTTGAGTCATAACCGGTTTTCAAATTCCAAATCCATTAAATCCATTGAATTATCGGGCAAGTTTGGACTTGAACTTGTCTAAGTTACTATTTTTCTAACGCTAACTCTAATTGGCCAAACTTTTAATTAGATTCACATATATGTTTTCTAATCTGTTCTCCGATTGGCTAATTCCAAATGCGAATTGGCGCAAAATATTAATCTCATTCAAGGCTCGAACAAGATTATCAACAATATTCTGGTTTGCTTTTATTCGTGTATTTAAGATGTCTTGGCCTTTAAGTATACGAGAGAGAGCAAAGATGAAGCATGTTCTTCTAACAAAGCCTTCGAAGACGATCAAAAGTAGACTGATGGTTCGTGTGTCGGCTGAAGCTCACCAGGGCGGGAGAAGGTACATGGAAGATCTGACTTCAGTCCTCTTCGATCGACAACGCATTGGGAAGGACGTTGGACAGTGTTATGCAGCTGTTTATGATGGCCATGGAGGTAGTGAAGCTGCTGTCTTTGCCAGGGCGATGTTGTGGGAGACGATAAAAAAACAGCGAGGCTTCTACTCTCAAGATCCCGCTCATGTAGTGAAGGCCATCAAAGAGGGGTTTTTAGCGACACACAGGGCGATGTGGAAGCAGTTGGGTATGAGGTTTTTATGTGGCTAAAATTCTCTCTGTCTTTGAATTATCTGACCTTGAAGATGATAGTTAACATTAACTAAATTTCAAGAAATAAAGCTTAATTGTTTGCAATACTCGCTTGAGCTGTAAATGACGCCATGTTCTTGTCGCTTATTTTATTTTTAACCGCGATAACCTTAGCTTTACAAAATCAGTTCAGTCAAATCGAAAGACCTCAAGGTCTTTTTCTTTTCGATCTTTCAAACAAACTGAATCTCATCTTATTTTTGTCATACGAGAACCTTTCTCTATCTAGCACGAAAGACATTTGTAAACGAGCTTTTGAAATTCAAATTTGGAGCGAGCGTTAGTGTTTGGATCGTGATATTCAATGTCTAAATTTCCGTTTCGGTGATCGCTTAATTCCCGTTACCAGAGAAAGAATTCGCTTTCTATTTTACTTTCTTTCCAACGGTTTTCAAAGAAACATCAGTGGTTGTATTTCGATGAAACGGAAATCACCCGTGAACACTTATCTAGTATAAACATTCAGCTGTCAATCATCCTCAGCTGGTTGCACTTAAGTGGGTTTTCCTTGTCCAAAAATGAAAACGAAAATGTCAGCGAGGTTGTAATATTCTACAAATAGCTAACCTAACATAAATCTACAGGGTTCTTAACCATGCATGAATGAAAAATAATGAATTTTGTTGTCGCATATCGAGAGCAAAAGAATTCGTAAAACTTGGCACGCGAATTGAAGTACAAAGAATTACAGAATATAAGCATGGAATTCAGTTATATTTCCTCGGTGATCCAAATTTTCCTTGTTTCCAGAGCAATGAATAACACAAAAATTTTGTTTGTTTTAGCCTTATAAGTATTTCCTGTCTAATCGGTCAATACGCGCGAAGGGTCAACGAATAAACCTCTATTTTGGGTGTAATGTTTTCCCATTCAGATCACGTGTCATTCCCTTGGGTTTTGTGTCTTTGTGTTTCTCGGAAACGCTTGAGAAGATACGTTAATATGTATGAACCTCGAACAAAGAATTTTATTTCCAAGGAATGACGCGTTGTCTGAAATGGGAAAAACATTAGTAAGGGGTCTATACAATAGTGACAAATCAAAAAGCAAGCACAATTTTTATTTTGTCTAATATTCTTACATAAAATTACAGTTGTTAGAAACTCGCAATTCTTGTTTAGCCTGCGTAGCTGGTGCAAAATTGAACCCCTAAACTACAACTACGAACCCCTAATTAGAAGACATGCAATACAAAATTTCCTTATTTGGAAGTCATCGTACTTCAAATTCGGGTGTTTTCTTGGTCTAATACGGCCAAAAAGTTTTAAAATTCGTTCAACATTTTTAAAGACTGTTAAAAATAAAGCTTCTATTCGTCGGCCATCTTGATTGTCTCGGCCAAAGAAGCTGGTAGCGTCTAGCGTCTTTTTACTTTTCCACAATTAACCCGTCGTAAATTTTCAGTCATTGTTTAATATTGAATACTAAATAAACAGAATTATTTGTACGATAATTTACACTTTTATGGTGATGGTTTCTTGTAGACCATTGGCCAAAAACAAGACACGGTCTGCCCAGCACCTCAGGCACAACTGCAGCTATTGTCATCGTACGAGGAAGAAAGATGTATGTAGCGCATGTCGGTGACTCGGGTGTTGTGAGGGCATCTATCAAAAACAAAACCACCAAAGCAGATCCACTCACGTCAGACCATAAACCAGAGACTCCAGAGGAGAAGAAGCGGATCGAGGGGATTGGTGGAAGCGTGCTTGTTCGTAACGGTGTACACCGGGTGGCCTGGGAACGACCGGTCTTTCTGAAGCACAAGGGACCAATCACGCGGAGGACTAAGACCGAGCTGGTGCCATTCTTAGCTGTTTCCAGAGCTTTAGGTAAACCACAAAAATGAAAAATGAGTGAAAGCGTGAATGAATGAAAAGGATAACAGCTTCAAATCAACTGATATCGATTTTAGATTTAGGGGTCTTTTATCGTCAGCAAAATTGGGGGGAGGGGAGGTTGTGTTTGAAAGATCGGAATGGCCAAATGGCTTTGACAGAGTTTGAAAATGTGCCTAAAAAGCAGGTTAAAGAACTTTTTCCCCATCGCGTTGGCGTTAGAGGTGATATTTTAAAGACAAACTAAGTGATTTTGATCTCTAATTGTTTTATAGGAGATCTGTGGAGCTTTGATTATTTTCGCGGGGAGTTTATCGTATCTCCAATTCCTGACGTGAAGGTGTACACGATAGACCCTAGTACCGATAAATTTGTTATCGTAGCCAGCGATGGATTGTGGGGTGTAGTCCGTCCTGACGAGGCAGTACGCTGTGTTAACGAGTGCATCCAGAACGTCGATGAACTTCTAGACGTCGATGTGTCTCATAAGTAAGGGTGCACTTTTACTTTTACTCGGAAAAGACGTTCTTAGAGCAGTTTACGTATGAGTGTGAAAAAATTAAGACACGGAAGTGCCGTGACCGTGATGCAGCCGTGTCAAAGCATTTTGATTGGATGAGCAGTCATCTAGCGCGCTGTGATTGGCTCAACGGCTGTCGCCGTTTCCGTGCCGTGACAGGGTCGTGTGCTGTGACTTTTGAGTCGTACGAAAACTGCTCTTCCGTATTGCTCGAAAATCAAAATTGCACTATATTAGACATGCTGAAACTTTTACTTTAGACTCGTGTCACACGGCAGTTTTTAATGAACCTGTCTTGCAGCACAAGTCAGACGTCGAACTTTTGCCGCGTCGAATCTAATGGAAATTAGTCAAATCTTTTGTTTCTACTTATCATCACATTTACATTGAATTTGGCTCGGCAAAAGTTCGGCGTCTGAAATGGGCCTTAGTCGCCAAATTAGAAAGAATGAAAGTTTCAGGTAAACGTTTTACCGTGTCACAGGGCATTATTTATATTTACCAAATATGGCGCTGAGCATTTTAGACTGCGTTAAAAAATATTGCTGATTTAAAATAAGGTCGACGTACAAGTCTTTGCGTTTTGATAGTTTTTGTCATTTTGTAAATTCGAGTTCTTTACTTTTCAGACTTGTATCTCTTGCCTTGACACGATGGCGAGAGCAAAGACTTCGCGCAGATAATACAAGTGTTATCGTTATTTTCTTTGAAGAAGGCGGCTCTAAGCCTTGTAAACACAAGCTACCGTCAGAGTCCCCTCAAGCGGAATCCCAGACGGACACCGACACTGCTTCCGAAGTCGGCACGGAAACGACCCGAGAGAACACGACTAAAACTTCGGTTAGTGAGAACCAATCACAATCGGACTTGACACCAAGCACTACCAATCTTGATTCGGACAGGCCGGCACTCGTCCGAAGTTTGGCATTTAGGTGTATTGAACCACAGGAAGCTATGTCACCTGCGATGCAACCTAATGAGAGCGTTTGTATGACATTACAATAGCCAAACTTGTAGAATATTTTTTAGCCATATAAAATATGAGGCTGGTCCACCACAGGCCTTTTCTGAGAGAGAGCCAACATGGTGCATTCTGGTCTAGCACCATATAAGGCATGACGTGCCTGTACCACAGGTAGACCAGAATGCGCTCTGTTTTTCTTTGCCAGAAAAGGCCTATCCCTCATGAAACAAGTCTTGAGACATTTTTATATCAGAATTTTGCAAGTATAACCTATTTAAAGAGAGCAAAAGCTTTTTTTTTTTTTTTTTTTTTTGTCATCGAAAATCGAAATAGCTAATCATTTTGTCATTGATTTTAATCGTGAAATTTATCCTGCCCCAGAGGTTTGCTTTACTGAAATTTGAATGGCTAGGATTTTTACTCAAACTTTTTACGCATCTGCTGTTTTTACGCATCTGATTATTTTTGATTGTCGTTTCAATCATTTTCTTTTTCAATTTTCTACTTTCCATTTACTGGAAAACTGCTGTGAACGCTAACTGCTGTTAGAGCTTTCAAATCGTGTCGTGCTTGGTTCAGTATTGCGCAATATGACGACATAATCCAGTAAGCAAACCTCTTGGGTATACCCAAGGTACCGAGGTACATGTATGCTAGTATTTTAAGGTCGTCTATTTTTAATTTATTAATTGGTTTTGGTAATTGTGTAAATAGACTGCAACATTTTATAGAAAAAACACTGTAAAAAAAAGCTTATAAATTCATGTGAAACCTAGGTGTAAAATATGAAAGTGAGTGTCTATATTGTGAGCAGAAGTGTAGACTTTAGACTTCATTGAATAGTGTAGAAGGATGCACGGATTTCTCGAACACTAAAAGAATCAAATAGAAGGAATTTTGTACGAATGGGAAACGCTACGCCAAATTCATAACCGTAGCTTTGCGTTTTGATTGGATAAAACGCCCCAAAAAGATAGCAAGCCATTTCAGTGCTGCATACCGTTATGGCTACGTGATAGTCGCGGGATAGTCAAATGGCTTCTATTCTCCACCATTAAAAATCTCGTGAATAATTAATGAGCAAAACACAATAGAAATCGATGACCATGAAGGAGTTTTATATCTGATATAGAATCGTCTTCATTTGCATAAACTTTACCTTGGATTTTCTCTGCCA
>WUAP02142090.1:0-12058 GCA_015163945.2 Stichodactyla helianthus | reverse complement strand
CAGTATATAGCCTTGTGTCAAGTCGATTGGTTGTAGCAAGCTCACACTACGCATTAAGGTCGGCCAACAGGGTTTCTGTACGAACTGTAGCCACTAATAGATTTAAGAACTTTGTTACCCACAAATACGCGCAAGGTTTGACATTCTATATATTACGTATATATTACTATTTATTCATATTATATTAGTATCTGAGTATTTATTATTGCTGACCTGAACCTGTAATTCAGTTACCTACTTTAAATAAACATATTATTGTTATATTATTATTATTTTCTAAGCACTATAACTTTCCATTATTTCTAGTCCATTAGCCACATAGATACACTAGGGATCTGGGTTTTCTAATAGTATTGCTAATATTTTCAACTCTGTAATTTAACAGGTAAATATGGATATACCGATCACGACTAAGATGAGTTACACTCACAAGCCAGCAGTTAAACCACTGGAGCATCGAACCATAATACAACTTTTTGATACTCGTGCAAACCGTCATCCCGAACGAGACGCCTTCGTCATGTACGATAAGTCCGGTCAGCGGTCTAACTACACGTTCACATACATGCAGCAACATTCCATGTACCTAGCAGCCTCGTTTTTACGACTCGGATGGAAGCGAGGCGACAGAATTGTCTTAATGTTACCAAGCCGAGTGGAATTTTTGTTGAGCTACTTGGCTTTACTACGCACTGGCGCCAATATTTTACTTCTACCGTCTTCAGGGAAAGCGATCGACGATGTTCTTCAAATTCTTGACAAATGTCAAGGGCTGGTCTTCTGTGAAAATGAGAGTGCATCCTTTAATAACAGCGTTAACCAATTCCTGAACAAAAAATTCAGTAATCCATCTCAAGTCGTCATCGTCGACCAAAACCAGAAAGAGGATCTTAGCAAAGGCTTAGGATATAGCAAATACACCGAATTGCTCAAGTCAGGAGAAGCGTTACCCTTGGACGAGGTGTTGAAAACTCAGGACAAAGTCCAGTTTGACGACCCAGCAGTAGTGCTGTTTACCTCTGGTAGCACTGGGGTGCCTAAAGGAGTCCAACATACTCATCATTCTTTTGTTAACGCTTCATTAGAATTAAGTACTACTGTCTTTGACATCAAAACCGATCGACAAAGTGGTAACTTGGAGTGCCGGCTGTTCAACGATAGACCATTTTACTGGACAGGGTGTCTTTATGGAGGAATTAATATAGTGTTGGTAGCTGGGTGTACCCTTGTGACAGTGCCTTCAATCAAATCACTTAAAGAATGCGACGTCAATTTCCTTCTCCAAATTCTCCAAAATGAAAAATGCACGAAGGCTGTGTTCATGGCTTTTATTGTGTTTGACCTTGCAACTAGTCCTGAAACAGACAATTACGATCTGAGTTCGCTGGAAACCGTTTTAACTGCTGGCCAGTCGTTACCCGAGGAAGTTTTCAAGAAACTCGGCTCCATATTACCACGCTGTAAACTGCTCAACGGTTATGGCTTGACTGAAGTACTTACTGTTGCACTGGAAGAGATCAGGTTGCATCCGGCGACCGCCTCTGTAGAGGAGCCAACAGGAATGACTGGAGTCCCATCCACTGAAGTTAAGATTATAGACGACGACTAAAATCTTGTACCAGTTGGTCATGTAGGACAAATCTGCATAAGATCTCCGAACTGTTTCCTCAAGTACCTAGATAATGAGGCAGAAACCTCAAAAGTAATTTCCAGCACTGGTTGGGTCCAAACAGGCGATATGGGTGTAATGAACCAGAAAGGCATGATCAAGATAAAAGGACGAAATTCCGACATGATTAAAAGAGCAACTATTAAAATTTTTCCTGCCGAGATCGAGAAAGTTCTCATAAAATACCCGGATGTGAAGAACGTAGCTGTAGTTGGTATCCCGGATGCACGTCTGTACGAAGAGATCTGCGCATGCGTTATCCCTAAAGAAGGAAGCCCTTTGATTTCTGATGTGTCTGAATTTGAGAAATGGATGAACCGCCAGTGGACGCTGGACGAACAGAGGCTGTCATTGAAACCGAAAGAATTGTTGTTGATGGAGGAGTTCCCCATGACCAAAACTGGTAAAACAGATAAAAAAAAGCTAAGAATCATAGCTGCTCAGAAACTTGGTATTCAGTAACTAAAATAACTTGATAATAACATCAAACACAGAAAAACCCAGATATTTTCTTGATGGCAGAAGAATGAAACGAACATCCAGCCAACAAGACTCTAGAGTCATAATTTTTTTAGATTTGAAAAAGCATAGCCCAACTCCTTGCATAGCCACACTTCAGCATGTGTTGTCCAAAGGATTTGCATGCTGGGACACTTAAAACTAATGTCACTGTAATAGGAGCTTTGACTCAAAGCAAAGACGAGATCACTGTATATCACCCTGATACGATCTCACCTTGGCTATGTCTCCCTCCATGATTGGAGAGATTACAAGAGTGGAAAGCCTACAAAGACGAGAAAGTAGATTTATTCTTGCAAAAGCTAATATGAACTACCGTGAACGACTTCTGAATCTAAAGCTACTTCCGATATCATACTGGCATGAAATCATTGACCTCACCTTCTACTTCAAGTGCTCAAGAGGCAACTCAATCCTTCACACTTACGACTTATTCAACCTTAGACGTATCTGGTGCTTTAAGAAACAGCCTCAATCTGGATCTACATATTCAGTACTAGAACTAAACTTTTCCAAAACTCGAACTTTAACCGGTTAGCAAAACTTTGGGACACTCTGCCCGCTCATAGAAAAACTCTGGACACTATATCTAAACATAAATCTGCTCTCCAATCTCATTACTTTAACCAACACTTTTTGTCCTGACACATACCTGGGGGAAAAATCTGTCAATCTGTTCTAAATGCTGTACTGCCCATAATCTTTTAAAACGTACAATTTGTTGTTACTAAAATGGCATGCGAATCGTTCATTAGTGATTATTCAGCAAAATTAAGTGAAATGTAATAACTGTAAATATGACCTTTATATATGAATTCAATTAAAAAATTTTCTTTGGGTCGTACTAATTTGGAGCCTAGCTCTATGTTGTTTGTACATCCCACAATCATGTAATTTACTTTTTTTAATTATTCACGTCAGATTTTGTGGTGAAAGCATTATAAATAAAATTGAATAGTTTTTTCCCTCTCTCTCTCTCTCTCGCTATTCGCCGTATTTTGTTTGTTTTTTCTTTTTCTCATCAGAGCTCGAAACTGAGAGAAGATTGTTATGAAGCACAATTCCCAAATTTCCCCTCAGCTGCTGTGATATATACATTTCCCACAGGGAATGTACCACCAGATGTCCAGCAGACATCCTAATTTCTCGTTTAGTGTATCGATTGGTACTTGTTATGTTTCATGCAAGTTTTTGCTATTTCCATTTTGGATCACTATTTTGACTTTATGATTAATTTGGGACCAAACTTCCAGACATCGATTGCTGAAGCGTCGTATGGCAGGGCGAAACTATTAATGGTCTCATGACCGATCAGGGAGGTTGGCTTGGGGCTCTAGGAAAGGAGACTGAAGGGTGGGAGGGCACCCCCCTGGAGAGCGCTGTTCACAGACTAGCCTGAAGGCGTAAAGGGAGCATATGTAAGATTAAGCCCTTGTGATCACTGTATCTCGTCTGATTTCGTTAGCTTTAGTTCATGTGGAAGGCCTTTCAAAAAATTTGTTTTTCAAGTTAACATTCTCACAAGAATAAAAATAGCAAGTCTTTATTTCCATACACTCAAGGTTTTTCAGATCAGTGCGCAAATATTTAAATCACCAAACTTGTAGAACCAGTGTCTGAAGACCCCCTTTCTAGATAAAGTACTCATCTAAAAAAATATTTTTCTCGAATTGTACTTTGGCTTTAAAACTTGAATCGGTTTACACCGTCAAAAACCATTAACATTCCGCTACTAGTGTTGCAACCTTTTTTCAGAACGTTTGTCGAATAACATATGTACAATGTTACTGTGTATCTAAGAATAATAATCTATGTAAACGTATTATTTGGGTGTCCTGTTCTGCAGTCTGCTTGGTGGTAGGGCAATAACCCGGGGACGCGCCGATAAGTTCACCTCCCCACGACTTGCTTCCGTCAGGATGTTATGGAGAGTGTTTTCTAGCACGGCTTCGATTAACGACTGACATTCTGGTAAGCTGCAAGGAAAGAATGAGATTACATGAATCAATAAAAAATGACTGACCACGAGCAGGGGAACCGAGACAATTTTCCGAAATAAGACTGGAGGTTCCAGAATAGTCTCCACAAACTTATCTTGCCCTCCCCTCCCCTCCCCTCCCGGGCTAATCGTGTGACGTCACGCTGGCGAGAAATTTGTTTTATCTCAAAAAGGGGTTTACTGTCAAGTTTTTGATAAAGATATTAGTAACACTGCGAAATTTCGTGGAGATTGCACGTAAACTATCGAAGATATAATTTTTTAAAAACCCGAAATTTTACAAAGAAATATATGTTGTTAAATAATCTAAGGTTCAAAAATTCACTTCTCTAGATTCTGAATAACCTTCGTGAAACTTCACAATATTACTAATATCAATAAGACAATTTGACTGTAAACTCCTTTTTTCAAATAAAACAAATTTCTCGACACCGTGCGTGAAGTCGCAGTTAAAAACCTCAATAATATTCAAATGATGGACCTTTTTCTCAAGGTTAAGCACTAATCCAAATGTAAGAAATCAGTTGCTTGGTCGCTATACCAGAGCAGGAATGAGAATTGGAATTAGAATTAAATTAGCAAACGGTTAACGGATAATCTCAGGGTCGGGTCCGGTTACCGAATACAATAGAAACAGAAGACACCCATTATGTGTCTTTCTTTGACGTGATTAGGTTTGGATCGGCGTGGGCCTTACTTAATATTCGTAAACTTGCTCAGACTTTCAGGGGGGGCTGTCCAAATTAAAGTTTAAATAGAGACAAATTATGAAAAACTTTGGGACAAGGGAAATCTCCTTTTGAAGGAAAAAGCTGTCTTTCTAGATATTTACCTTTTAGCTTTTTGTCTTTGTGAAGATTTCCATTCCACGTCCAGGTGTTGGTCTTTGAGATGCTCCACCACAGACAAGGACGAGTCAGATCGCTGTACGATCTCGTGGGTCTTACTGATGGCTCTCTCATCAAATCCGTAGCTAAGACTTCCGGGTAACAATTGCGCATCCTATGAAAATGAAAATCAAAACGATGATGACAATCTCAGAGAAGGCCATAGTTTAAAGCCCATAATATTTCATGATTTTTGTTTGTTTTGCTAACGGAAATTACTTACAAGTAAAAACTGAAATTCGAGTCCCAAGACATGAGAGTAACAAACTAAAGATTTTATAAAATTGTTTGGTGGCTATAAAGCAGAGGGGGAGTAGGCCCGTGTAAAGGTATCCAGGATCCACGGAAATTTGGAAAAATTGGCTTCCAAAAGACCTGGAAATCCGGAATGCAACCTAGGAATCCAGAACCCAGTATTTGGTATCCGAAATCCAGCGTCATTTCGGATTCCCTTATATTGGGTGGAGTAAGAAATAGACGTTAATTTTCGTATAACAAAGACAATAGTAAGAAAGCAAAAAAGCAAATCTCAATGATACCTTATTGTAAACGTGTTGTTGGTCTTTGGGTTTGGCTGACACGTCTTGTTCGCTGCTTCCACTAGAGGAAGGTCTAGATGTCAGTTCTTCGTAGGTAAAGGGTGTTTCACATAACTGACGGAAATAAGGAACAGGTTCGTTGGACAGCTCTTTTAAGCTTTTGTGGAAACTCTCGTCATATAGGAGACCTCTGTAAGAGAAGAAGAATGAATAAAGAAAATATCAATAAAATAAATTTAGCCTCTTCCTTTTAATGGACTTCCTGTTGTCGTAAAACTTATAACACTTAAGGTAGCATGCATTAGTGAATAGTCAATAACGAAATTAAATACTCTTTCGCACTAAATAGTTAGTAGTTGTTTCACGGATATATGTTGTACACTCTACAACAGGTAGTCAAAATTAGACACAAGGAAAGAAAAAGAGAGTAGTCCAGGAGGCTACTACAGTATCTTATTTTAACTTTACCTTAAGATGACGGACAAGACATCAGTGACCACGCCCATCTCGGGTGTTGTACACGTGACCAGAGCTGACAGATCTTGTTTGTCTTTATTAGTTCCTTGGTTTATGACGTAACGTCTGAAAAAGGATGCAAACAAACCGAGATTTTATTATAGTCGTAAAAAAGGACTTTGGGGGGGGGGGGGGGGGGGTCTAAAAAAGTACTACTGTCTTCAGTTCCGTACCCTGACCCTGCTATGTTCAGTAATTTTCACACTACAATTACTTCAAAAAGGGTTGTCTTAAAATCTTAAATCCGAGCTAGGCAATTCGCCAGCGCAGGTCATCGCTCAAAGGTGGTGTCGTATTTAGCTATTTACTGATTGCAAACTAGTAAAAGATAAAAACTTAATTTGAAAATAAACTTTAATTTAAAACTGAATCCACAGCTCGTGTCTTCAACTTCCTCTCGGTCTCAGATTTTAGATCTCCGACCGATAACCTTTTTTGAAATAGGTGTATACCCACGATAAATACAATATACCACAATAGATCCTGCCCCTAAGATACGTTTCAACTTACTGATCAATCAAGAAGTTGTTGATCTCAGACTGGAAGTTACCATAAAATTCTGCCAGGGAATGTGTCCTAGCAGTAACCCCAAGATGCAGCCAGAATGACTCAGGAGGGGTGGGTTGGGGAGGTGTCTGTTGCTCCTCTTCTCTAGACTTCTTTGATCTCCTCTTAGAACTGCTCCTTTCGTCTTGTTTTCCTGCAGACCCTATGGGAGGTAACGCGTTGTACTTTCGAAGATCACCATCGGACTTGGAGATTGCTTGATTACTATTATCAATAGACCGAAGACGTGGTCCTGAACGCGGCCTGTTTTTGGCTGATTTTTCTCTACTGATGTCTTCTTCCGTGATTGTAAAAGTATACTGCTTTTCTTCTTGTCTGTTTGTCCAGTCGATAAGTCTCTGATTGAACTCGGCCATCTCTGTCTCGTCTACAACCTGTACCACCAATACGCATGGATTAATGTAACGTAAATTTGGCAGTAATTACAGAGTGGATTCCCTGTGAGTTCCCGACGATCCCCGGCTCCATCTTCATAGGAAATAAATAGAAGAGGGAGGGAAAGGTGACAGGTTGACATACTTTCCTCTTTAGATTTCTTTCAGTAGAACATACCTCACATAGAACATCCAGGTCGTACATGGATGGAGGTCCAGAAGAGAAGAATGACATCTACAAGAACCATCAACAACAAACTTAACGTGAGTTATTACCGTCACAAAACGCAAACTTCCTATTATTACATTATCACCAACCTTTAGTAAAGTAGACTGGCCGGGATGAAGGTATCCATGGTCAGGCTCGATCATTAGAACCTGTTATTAACAACAGTAATAATGCTCTGTTAGTAAAAGTACACGCTAAATGGCCTCATGTCATGTTTACCCACCCTTTCTGCTGGGGTACCCTCGATGATCCATCTGAAAGATATCACATGATCTGATGACGTGTTGGTGATAAAAAATACCCGACGACAAAGAGTGTACAATGGAAGATTGTTGAACGACAGCCTCTCGATGGAGAGAGTAGTAAGCTGAAAACAAACAAGAAAAACATTCAGAATAAGCAAAGTTTAATTTGACAAGTACAACACGCCATGAAGTGAGATGGTTCCGAATTCTATCGCCGGTCTAACGGACTAGTCCTGCCCTGGTCTTCAAGCTATTAACACTAATTAATATCTCAGATTAATAGAGTAGATTTCGTATGGCTGTGAAAAGCTCGTGAACGTGTGCAAGTGTTACTTGCGGCGGCCGTGATGTTTTCTAGAATTTTCACGTGCCTTGGCGTGCCTTAACCGTGTCACGACCGTTTTCATACCGCAAGCTTTGTAGTCATACGACACTATCCTTGCCATTGTCGCTTCGTGTGCCTGCATATCGTGAGCATAGCCATGTCTTACAATCACGTGATTCGTAGTACAAACGTCAGTTCTAACGGAGCGGCGGATCTAGAGGGGGGGGGGGGGTGTTCGTCCGTATTTTGGCGGACGAGAGGAAGGTTGACTCAGGCTGCTGGGGTAGGACGTTGTCTTTAAATGATCATGGACAAACAAAACAGGTTTTTAAACCGGTATTCCTCTCTCCTCAAGCCAAGGAAAAAACAGGACTCTGCTCGCAGAAAACCCTGTACGTTACTAAAAGAAAGAAACGGCTGACCTACCTGTCGCTGAACAGGGACGACCTGTTTTGAAGGTACACCAGCAGATGCGCTCTCTCTAAAGCGCATCGTATCGCCCATGATTCGTTGATCGTAGCCAACACCCGTGAAGGTTACGAGAACAGTCTCACCACCAATAATTCGAATAGGAATGTCAACCTGGGAAAATATACACAAACAGTTTATATTATTAATGTACAGTAAAATGAGACAATTTAATGTTATCGCTCACTGATTCACATCATTAGTGTTAGAAGGAATTTCGTCTAAGTGGTAGATGATACGGCAAAATCGTACCGTACGATAGCGATGTCGTACGAGTGCGTAATAGTGCGTTGTGATTGGATGATTCACACGAATACTATGGAAAGCTATTTCAGTTCAGTGTTACTGCATACCGTACCGTGTACGTGCTGTAAGTCAGTACCGTACGTTTTCCATTGATACGATAACCATTCTTATGGGAAGCCATTTCAGTGTTACTGCATACCGTACCGTGTACGTGCTGTAAGTCAGTACCGTACGTTTTCCATTCATATGATAACTGTTGTTATGGAAAGCAACTTCAGTATTACTGCATACCGTACCGTTTGTGACGAAAACCACTCTTTTGACATTTTTAAAATTTGTTTCTCGATGAAGGTTGCTCTCCTACCCCTTGTACTCCTAATTCCCGATAAAAAGCCGTGGTATAAAATCACTAAAACCCCAGAACGCCATCAAAAACAACAAACTAAGAAAAATAGAAGTCTCACCACATAGGTCTTGGCCTCTAGAGGTGCAAATACCCAGTGAATAAGGGCTGTACATCCAGGAGGGATCTCGCCTGATGGGTTAAGACAGTCCAATATCCGACATCCATAATTTTGCTGCCATAAGAATAACAGAATAATACTAAAGAATGAGACAATAAGTCGATAACAATAACATTTCCATTACTTGTGGAGTCTTCTTCGAGAAGGTTGGTTCATTACGACAGCCCTCCCTCCCGGTGGAAGTTTCTAAACCAAAGTGGGAAGAGAAGGATGAGTATCTTCCTGCCCAAAACAGCATATGAAAATGTTAATTAAAGTTTAAGGCCAAAATGTTACTATATTCGGTTTGCCAACCCATAATAGTTGCTTTGCCCGTCAATTAGCTGTTATTTCCTCACATCCAATCATATTCGTCAAATAACATGCTTTAGTAGGCGGGATGAACTTTGAAGTTTGATGCCGCGACAGGACGTGGACCGTTACATGTTCACGGATCATTAGACCGCGAACAGATAGCGTGCGTTGCATCCGAACAAACTGTGCGTTCAACACAAGCTACGAACAGAAAACTTTTTACCTTTTTTCTGACTAACTACGAATTCTCGCATATGTTCTGTTCTCATGAGTAACGGCCATACGGGCCGAAATATCATTGCCTTGAAGCACTATAGGCTTTTTGGCATTAGGGTCACAATTTACATGGAAGTTCTATTATCCAAAATGCACTGTATACATGTATAATCTATTCTATATGTGGTATTCCTTTTGTAGCTTTCGCTCCAACCAGCTGAAGACAGACTGGAATAATTTGAAGTACTTACCGCTTCTAATTGTTCAAGTGGCTCCAGATCTAGTTCATAGTTGACCGGCATTGAGCCAGCATTATACAACTCGTATATCTGTACTGGAGGAGAGTTACCGCCCACTGGAACAGGCTCAAACATATGCTTGGTACTGGCAAAGTGGACGTAGTAAGCGTCTGGGTCCACTGTTACTCCAATGAAGTTAAGCTGGAGAGGAAAATGATGACTTTATTAAGAGAAAGAGTTACATATACAATCACAATAATTCAACAATGTCAAACCATTGGAACTCAAGACTGTCATTAAGCATCATAAAACGCTTTTTCATTGATTGAATCCCCTTGAATTTTCTGGGAATCTAGGGTGATATAGTGGCAGCGCACTCGCCTCTCACCTCTGGGGTCTTGAAAAGCACGGGTGGCGTAGCGGATAGATCGCTCGCCTCTCACCGATGCGACACGGGTTCGACTCCCGCAGAGCTCGGCATTTCATGTGAGTAGAGTTGTTTGTTGGTTCTCTCCTGTGCTTCGAGGGTTTTTCTCCGGGTTCTCCGGTTTTCCTCCCTCCGTAAAAATCAACTTCCAAATTCCAATTCGATCTAGGAGATATTCTCGATAGTGGTAACCTCTAATGCGATCAATTTGTATTATTTATTTGTATTATTTATTTGAGTTCGATTCCTGGACTAGGCATTTCATGTGAGTAGAGTTCTTGTTGGGTGTCTTCCTTGATTCAAGGGTTTTTCTCCGGGTTCTCCGGTTTTCGTCCCTCCGCAAAACCCAACACACTAAATTCCAATTCGATCTGTGAGTTAGCCGTGCCCTGACTTAGATCAGCCTAGAGGTTGTTTCAGGATTCGATAGATTCCAATTCGATCTGTGAGATAGCCGTGCTCTGACTTAGATCAGCCTAGAGGTTGTTTCAGGGTTCGATAGATTCCAATTCTATCTGCGAGTTACCCGTGCCCTGACTTAGATCAGCCTAGAGGTTGTTTCAGGGTTCGATAGAATTGATGATTGTTCATATTCTAAGGTGGTTTACCATGTGGGATGTTGGGAGAACACGAGAAAGGTTTTA
The DNA here is from genome assembly GCA_015163945.2 of Stichodactyla helianthus. Lineage (NCBI taxonomy): Eukaryota > Metazoa > Cnidaria > Anthozoa > Actiniaria > Stichodactylidae > Stichodactyla > Stichodactyla helianthus. Next base: position 1,131 of record WUAP02142090.1, on the reverse strand, counting down.
CAAGTACAGGCCCTATCGGATGTAATAATATAGTTTCATGGAAACCATGTTTCTATGCTCTTGTATCACGTGGTTTTTAGCATACTATTGTAATTGTTTTATAGATATCTTTACCAGTATCTCTCTGCCTCTCGATATCTTGAATATGACAGGTAGCTTATTGGTTCCCGTGAACAAATGCCTGGAACAGAGATGGAAGTAAAATTGAGATTTTATTACATACAAAATAGAAAAACTAATGGGTTGACGTATAAGGTAGGTGGAAAAATACTGGAGGAAAAAGAAAGAAAGAAAGGAAGAAAGGAAGAAAGGAAGGAAGGGAGGGAGGGAAGGAATGAAGGAAGGAAGGAAGGAAGGAAGGAAGGAAGGAAGGAAGGAAGGAAGGAAGAAAGGCAGAAAGGAAAAAAACTAACGCCGAAAGGAAAAAAAGATGCAGTTTGTACATCATCGCCGCACTCATTCAGGAACTGAATCCAGGGTTTTATTTAGGAGAAGGTGCAGCATTTATAATCAGTGATAATAAATACTTTCGCAAACTCAAGCACCAATATCACTGTAGATACGCATCAAGAAATTCTCCATAAAAAGGTTGTCAGCAAAGAAGGAGTGGGGGGGGGGGCACATCCCCTGCACATCTCCCCCAGGTACCCCCCATTTCCCCTTGTTATTATTTACCTGTAAGTTAGCGTCAGGGTTTGTGATGCTCCTGGTGATAGCATGCCTTTTTTTGGTTCCACTGTAAATAACTTTTTATCCATTACTTGCATCTAAAACACAGTTTGTAGTCTAGATTAATACACTTTGTTTTGCACATTGTCATTGAGTTTCATACAAACCTCGTGAAGCTCATCAGCATCGTATTCTCCAGTCTCTGCCCAGTATTCCAGCTCTAACTGTAGATCACTTGGATACAGGAACCCCCTGTAACCCGGCAAAAATGTTTAAGGGAAGACTAAAGAAACATATCATGGATACTGGTCACTTGGTGATGATTCATGCCTTTTCCCAATTCTTCCTCACAGATCAGAGCAGATTTAGTATGGCTGGGGAACTTCTGACTTACAGCACGTACACGGTACGGTATGCAGTAACACTGAAATGGCTTCCCATAAGAATGGTTATCGTATGAGT
>WUAP02142079.1:0-12059 GCA_015163945.2 Stichodactyla helianthus | reverse complement strand
ATGGAGCTTAAGTGCTCCCCCCCTTACTGTCTGTCGTTTTTTACTGCTCCCCCCCCACGCTCGCTGCAGAACCTTTTGAATCTCCCTAAAATCGACCCCCCCCCCCCCCCCAGGCGATAAATAATGACCGGTTCCTAGGGACAGGTCCTATGCAATTCCTGTATGACCTCGTTTTATACTGGACCAACAAAAAACGAGTTCCTTCAAATCGAACTTTCTCCCTCACCCCCGCCCCCTCCTCCCCATTTGGGGATTTTTGCGTTTTTAAGGATTGATGTGATGGTGAAATGTAGATTTGCTCACAAGAGCCAATTATTCGTGAAATATATGTGTACCAAGTGACACTGAGAGCTAGAGTAAAGGACGTTTAACATATAATAACCAAAAGCGTGCAAAAACTATGTTATGACAATTACCATTTTGTTTCACGAACGTACTTGTTGAAAAAGCCGTAAATTACAAGCTAAACTAATACTCTTTCCTTGAAAACAACTGAAAACAATGTTTTGTAGCTCATTAGCTCTTGCTCTGTCTTGAAAGCAGTGGATTATCGCTTGGATAATAGCGAAACATCAGTGAAATAACACAGTCAAGCGGGTACCCTGTGGTGGTACACGGAGGGACGGACGGACGGAAGTGACGTATACTTAATCCATGAAAAATCAAAGGAATCATCGCAATTTTATGAGCCAGATGTTCGTAAGAGGGGACTATATTCCCATACCTCAGACAAGACTTTGGCAAAACTGGTCCCAGTGATCAACTGGGGAACCCCATACTGGCCATTCCGTTCATTTTTAATTTTACTTTATAAAATAAGTACTAAGAATCTCGCTTTCTTATTGACCGAGGCACGTGCTTTATGATAGCACACAGCACGCGCGTTTGCACCTCTGTATTTTATAACAGAAATAAAAAACTTGCTCGCTGTGCTGTGTGCAGTTACAAAGCACTTGGGTATGGGCGTTCTCTCGTGTTCTGCCCATGCCCACACGTGCTTTATAATTGCAAACAGCACGCGTGCGCGTTTTCTATTTCTTCAATGAGTCCTGCTAAATCAAAAGAACTCCCACTTCATGCCATTTCAGCACGCCTGCCATTCTCTACTTTCGCCTGCCCCATAATGCTTTGCGCTTTGGGGGTAACTGAAAAGAAAATTGTTAGAAAACTGGAAACTTTTCATACAGATTTTGAATGGGTTTGCTATCATCAGTGAAACACTGACTAGCAGTTTGATCAGAGTTAATTCACACGCACAGGAAAATCAAAAAGTTTAGTGTTACAGACAATGTATGGACTTACTAAGAAATGTCTTGACATTTACTCACAAACCTGTTCAAATTTCTTTCTTTCTGGTTTTGATTAATTCAGGTATATCCATAAGCATTATCTGTTTTTTCGTCCCTTCTGATTAATCTTTACGGTAACTTTTAAGATTTTCTTTGTCGTTTACCCCCAAAGCGCAAAGCATTATGGGGCATGCGAAACTGGAGAATTTTCTGGAAAAAAAACCCTGAGTGCGCCCGTAATAAATGGTCAGCGGTTTTCAAAAGGCCTGGTTACTTTCGGCTAATTTGTGTCTTTAATTTGTATGATTTTTCGATGATTCTCTAATCTTCCTTTCGATTTTTGGGTCAAAATGCTGCTGTTTTGCCCAACCTGTGCCAACGTCCTTATAGTAGAAGAGGGATCTGGTTCTTCGTCTTACAGATTTGCCTGCCAAACTTGTCCTTACGTGTATAATATCACGAAAAAGGTATGCAAGAAAGTGTATATATACAAGCTTATAGCGCTTAGAAAATACAAGACATGAAGTCTTTTTGTTCATAGATGTTTTATTTCATTGAAATTAGCGTACTTCTTTATATTTTAAAGAGCTTCAAAAGTTTGCTGCAAAGTTTGAAGCAATCCAAGAAAACGTTTTGAAATCGTATTAAATGTGGAGAAAATCATGTCTTCCCTTTGAAATTAGCAAGCTTGATTTATTTTACCTTATTTTATTCCTCTTCTTGGAGTTTAGGATAGCCAAAAACTGCTTAGAATAGCAAAATATTACAAAGGAACTTTTACTGAAAACAAGGGGAATCATTGCTTGGGTTACAAGGGGAATCATTGCTTGTGTGAAAAGGGTGGAACCTTCCCTTCTATAAATACATTTGTATGCCAACAAGGATTTATTTTACCTACATATTATCTGTACACTCCAAGAGTCCATTAATGGGCTGAAGCTTATACAATTTAGTTCAATTTTGGAGTGACTTAGAAATGACAGATTCAGAAGGCAAACTTGTATTGAATACAATCACCTTTCTCTATATAGGAATCACCCTGATTGTCTTTTAATTCATGCATTACACTGTACATGACCATATGGAGTGGTTGCTGTTCAAGTGTTACATAATGATATAAGCCCTGTCAAACTTGGCAGGTTCGCTGTACCAATTTAAAGCTCAAGTACATTTTGTAGCCACACCAAACTTCAGATGCCATTGTTATAATTAAGGTTTATTATCATCACTCAAAACTACACACCAATTTGTTGGGCCAAATCTGAGAAGCAAATCATAGTGTGTAAAGGCTGATTTACACACATCGATCTTTCAGGCTGACACATCAGATTTGGATCAGGAGATGATCGGGCACACATTACACATTCATTGGCTCAACAAATCAGCTCAACAGATCAGTGTGTGTAAATCAGCCTTTAATTCATTTTAGTTTATACAATACAATAACAATAAACTTTATTTCAATTTGAATTTAAGATAGCAAATACATGCTAATATCTCCGAATAAAAAATAAATAAATAAATAAATAAATAGGAATTAAATTAAAATATATATATGTCTATATGTCAAAAAGTAAGAAAATATAATACTTATACGACTATAAAATTTGATTAAAAATCAAGTCAAGTTATTTATGTAGAACTGCAAAACGAGCAGCAGTGAGCTGAAAAATTAAGATTCTTAATTTAAACTCATTAAATGGTAATTTTTGATAAGTGCTAGATAAAGAATTCCAAAGCTTAGGTCCAAAATATCTTAATGAATGTAGACCATATTTAGTGGTATTAACAGATGGTATTTTTAGAGCCCGCTCTCCACGTAAATTATAAGATACCTGTCTATTGTTAAAAAGTTTACTTATATATGGAGGGGATAATGAATGTAAAGCTTTGTTTACTAAAAGTAATATGTTACAATATCGAGACTGTATTAGGCTAGGTTGACCAATACGTTTAAGTAAATTTTCATAACTATCTAGATAGTTATCAAAAACAAAACGTAGACAACGATGATTTAAATTTTCTAGCTTATCAGAATTTCGTTTACCACAATGGTGCCAAACAATTGAGCAATAATTGAGTTGCGGTAAAAAATATGCATTATACAGTGTGATTTTGGCATTTTCCAGAATTAAACACTTATGGCGTTTCATAACTTGAAGTTGATTACTGACTTTACAAACTATATCAGCAATATGCTCATTGAAATTAAATTTATCATCAATAGTAACACCCAGTAATTTCATGCTGTTAGAAACAGTAATATCATCATTACATAACTTAAAAGAGATGTTGTCTAAAGTACTAGGGTCGCAACTCAACTATAAGCATTGAAACACTTTTTTTGGAAGCATTGACTAGCATGCCATTGTTAACAAACCAATCATTAGTAGTATTGAGATCAGCATTGATTGCTTGTTGCAGTAAATTAGGCTTGGTATCAGTAGAATATAACTGCGTGTCAGTTTGCCACATAAATGTTCAAAGCAACTTTTGAAACTCTACTACTATACATATGAATTCAATCCTGACTATTATCTGAATTTAGCCACAAGTTGGAGTAGCCACAAGTTGCCAAGCACAGACCATATATCTTTAAAACAATTACTAAGAGCATAATTAACAATTACATGTAGACTATGAGCTCAAGTTTTCTATGAGTCAATAGATAGTCAACAAGGCATGTAGCACTGGTCTGAATGGATGAACTTTTGGATAAATCACTGAAGTCCTTCTGGTCCTGGTTGCTTGTTGCTTTTAGCTATAACAATATTTTTTTAAAATAGGTGTATACAGAAATCTAATTATATTAAAAGTACTTGATAATCAAAGCTAGCAGTCCTGGAACACCTTAAATCAAATCTGTTTGTAAATTTGAGTAATTTGCTTCATCTGCTCTTCCAAGGATAAGTTGCTTTTACAAAAGAAATAAAATATTTATATTCTACTTTTATTTTGGCTTTTGGAAAGTGTATACTGTATGCCATACTTTATTTGAGTTTGGGTCAAAAAATGATTAGACTATGCAAAGTTGAATGCATATTGTGGTTGCTTAGGGTACAATCACTGACAGATTTACACAATGTTTGTGAAGTACAGAGGTTTTAACCGACTGAAATTTTAAAATTTGGCCTTATCTAATTGTATCTAATACATGTAATAATACCCAAGGGAATGACGCGTGACTCTTGGGGATAATATTTTATGTTTGAGGCTCATACATATTAATGTATCTTCTCGAGTGTTACTAAGAAACACAGAAATAAAGCCCAAGGGAATGACATGTGATTTGAAATGGGAAAACAAATATGCCCAAGCTAAAAAGGTAATGCCTAAAGTGATGGGTGTCATGAATTTATCAGATTACTAAGAGTAATGCTTTCTTTTTAATGTAGATTTCAAATAAAAAGTATCCTAAGTTAAAGGAAGTTGATGATGTGCTTGGGGGGAAAAATGCTTGGGAAAATGTAGACTCAACAGAAGGTAAAACTAGAAAGGTTCACTAACAGCTATAGACATGATGGAAATATTAAAATTGTCTCTGACTTAAAAATTGAGCAATTTTCAGACATTTTGGCCTATGCTAAAGCCTTCATCAGTGTGACAATGTTAGCAGCAATGTAGTAATGAAGCACTGTTAGTAGCAATGTTAGCATGCTTTCAGAGAGAGATCCTTACTCTGGGAATGATGGAATTAGTTTGCCTTAGATGTGCACCATGCTTGTTACAGTGGGTGCAAGCTCAAGTGACAGTTGAAGAAACCTTTAATTGTGCTCATGCAGCTAACATCCTCATGCTGAAGAATTAAGGCTTTAGCATAAGCCAAAAAGTCTGAAGTTTGTTATCATTTTTAAGTCAGAGACAACTTTAAAATTTCATTATGACTTCTCTTGCCTGCAGTTGTGAAATTTTTACAGCTATAGCTAGTCTTGCAACTAACTTTTTTTATCAGTCAGGAAAACAATAAATTGAAATTTCCTTGCCATCTTGTTATTGTTTCAGAGCGATGTCCTAAGTGTGAACATGATAGAGCTTTCTTCATGCAGATCCAAACACGGTCTGCTGACGAGCCAATGACAACCTTTTTCAAGTGCTGTAAATGTGGGAACAGATGGAAAGATTGAACTAGATAAATTTTCATTTTAATGTCCCCCACCTAACAAAAATTGGCAAAGCTAATACAACAAAATCAGTATAATATGGTATATCTGAGAATATAGCTCCATCTGGTATTGTTTAGAGCCTACACAGATGTTGAAAAGGACATGAAAACTACTAGGAAAAAAAAAATTGCAATAGGCCACTTCTGAGTTCTCAAAAATGATGCATGAAGGTGAGGCTTCATGCAAAATCATACTTGGTGGTGTGACATTTCTTTGACTTGTTCTGTTTTCACTCTTCTTTGTGACTTGTTTGCAGTTAACGCGTAAAAATAAACGTTTTATCAACAGAAAAAGTCAAAGAAATGTCAGTCGTTTCACACCACCAAGTGTGATTTCACACGAAGCCTCACCTTCGTGCATCATTTTTGAGAACTCTGAAGTGGCGTATTGCTTTGTACAGTCTTATGCCCAGTTCAGACGTCAAACTTTTGCCATGCCAAATTCAATCAGATGATAATGAGTAGAAACAAAAGATTTGACTAATTTGCGTTAGATTCAGCAAGGCAAAAGTTTGACCTCTAAAATGGGCGTAAAAATGAACATAAACTGCTGAATGCACTAGGCCATATTGGCTTGGGCATAATACAGATCTCTTGGGAATAGATAACTTTTTGTTTCTTCTCAAGTGTTTCATTAAACAAAGGAAAAACTCCAAAGGAATGATGCGTAACCTGTAATGGGAACACAAGTTATTAGGTTTCAGTCTTTTGAAAAAATTGCCCAAACTGGAGGGTAAAACAAATATATTTTTTCAATGATATCTCCTCCATTCCATTTAAATTTGTTAAGTTTATATGGATATAAATGGTGTGAATTAAAGGAAAGAGGAAAAAGAGACAAAGAAGAATGGTAGAAAGAATAAACATATGAATGACAGATAAATAAATATAAAGAATGAAGGAAAATTGGCAGTTTTTCCTTTTTCAGTAGCCTATTTATTGGGGATGGCTCACCTCTGAGGTCTTGGGTTGGATTTCTGGACTCAGCATTTTATGTAATTAGAGTTCTTGTTTGGTCTCTTCTTGATTTGAGGGTTTTTCTCCAGCTCTCGGATTTTCCTCTCAGCGCACTAATTCCAATTCTGTGAGTTAGCCACGCTCTGGGAGGTTGTTATAGGGTTTTATAACAAGATGTCTGTCTAACCCCACCCTACCCCTACAGGTGCATAAGTTGTTAATCTCTGGGGGAGGATGTCGTGAACTTTGACCCTTACGGGACATCCGGTTCTTGATCCGTACTTCTATCACATGATTCGAATATACAGTATCGATACAGCTGTAACAATATTCATCGTGTTTGAGCAGTCACTTTAAAACTAACTGATCTTAAGTATGATTTGTGAAACTGGAAAATTTTCGTTCTAAAAGATCATATGCTAATTTTTTTTGTGCTAACTCAGGCATAACGATTTATAAATGCGTGCGGTCCTGACTTTAATTCTTTGTCAACGGAAGTCAGCGAAACTCGATACTAATCACAAACCGGCAAATTACTACGAAGAGACTGTGTGATGGCGGTCCAAGATATATCAACTAGCCATGTGCAGATTATAACCTCTTCAAAATCTGGCTTTTGAATAATAAGGTAAGCCTTGAAAAACCATCAAAGTTTACTAGATGTATGTCGTGTTACGGATCAACGAGTGACGATCAAAGAATCGCGTCAAAACGGTAGACTTTCGAGAGCCATCTTATATATAGGAATCAAAACTAATTGTTTTGGTATCAGTGAGCGTGTTTTGGTTAGAGAGCTGGGATTTGAAGAGATCTGCATAAATATACATTCGGGCTTTGATATTAATCTGATACTAATATACTTGGTGAAGTAACTTGTGGTTAATTAGATTTCGACATATATTGCCCTTGAACTGAATCAGTACTACAACTAAGTACACTTTATAGTTATAATTTCTCTAGTTTCATTCACTGATATTGTTGAATTAAATGTGCTCTGGTACTTTGTGGTCACGTTAGATTTAGGTTTACAGGTTTTTCTCTATGAATATCGGCTTAATCTTGAAGCCAACTTGTTCTCTACAAGGTAATGAACAAAAACAGCAGGAAGGTGATGAAACAGTCGTGTACTTTCCAAGCTCCGACCTTAAGAATAAAGGCTAAAATTATTCATAATTACTAGCCTTGAATATTGCTATTGTAGCAATTACGAGCACAGCTCTGAGATACTTGAAAAAAAAAAACCTAGCAAAAAAGACCCCACGACAAATTATGCAATCTAAATGTAAACAAATCATATATCCATTCAAAATTGACCGAATATTATATTCCTCATAACCTTCTAGTAAACTGATACTATATTTGACATTTTAGAAACCGGAATTCGAGGGAATAAAATCCATAGTATTGTACTGTTTTTCTTTCACTTTAAAGCAGACAATCAAAGTTGAATTATGAATAAAAAGAATTACGTGTGCGATCACAAAAGTAGCATTATGATACCTAAGACCGGACGCCACAGCTGTTGACACAACTCCTTTTCGTTATATTAAAAATAAGGCTATTATATATGTTCCGTAGTTCGTCTGTGCTTATTTCCACGTTTGACAGCCATTCATGTTTGCATAGACTTTGTCCATCGTTTCAGATGTTCCGAAGTTAAAGCGGGAAAAAATTCGAGATGTGAGGAGTTCTCTGTGTGGGACTATACTCATCACTGAGAGTTTTAATTGGCTTTTTTTCAATGAAAAATTAAAACTGTAATGCAATTAAAAAAAAAACTTTCGCTATTTTTATGATTTTTAAAAATAGCTTGGTAAATTAAGATGTACGCGAATACACGAAGGATTAGAGTGGATGAAATAATGACCAAAGCGGAAAGTAAATTAAATTATCGCAGATGCCCGGATCATAGATTTATTACTTACAGAAAGATGATTGGGTTTTAACTAAATACTTTATTGGATAACCACGCTTTCTCCTTGAATGTCACTTTATTATTATTGCTGATGATTTTAGCTTTTAACTTAGCAAGGGCATATATAAGGTGCTTGTGTCGCATACATGATTTTGTCGGCTGCGATTTTAGTTTCGCTAATCAGAAGTCTCAAAAAGTACTAAGAGCCGAGGTAGCTACAATAAGTTTGTCATTTTTTGAGGTCATGAGAACTGAAAGAGATTAACTAATCTCAAACTGGGAGTCAAAAAAGCCATTTTCTTTTCCTCGTAATGGAAGACATCTGTAGACAATTAAGTAGCCTGAGAGTCTGTAGACTAGATTTAAAGCAAGGGGAGCCTTTTCAATCGCAAGTAGAAACAGCAAATATACAAATAGAAATTCTATTTTATTATTATTATTATTATTTTTAATAACATCGTCTTTTTGTTTATGGTTGAAAAGGTCTAATTAAAGGACGAAACTACTTCCCTAAACATTGAGGTTGTTTTGAGTGACTTACTCAACAAATATGTTTCTAAAAACATAAGAACAATATGAAATATTTAGATTCTATCCCTTTTCTTAAAATATATTTTAATGCTTATTCAACACATAACATGTCTTTTTGTTTATGGTTGAAAAGATCTAATTAAAGGACGAAACTAGTTCCCTAAACATTGAGGCTGTTTTGAGTGACTTACTCTAAACAAATATGTTTCTAAAAACATAAGAACAATAAGAAATTTTTAGATTCTATCCCTTTTCTTTTAATTTTAACGCTTATTCAACACAAAATATCATTTTAAACTTTTTAAAGAAACTACAGGAGTACTGAATACACTGTCAGATTTCTAAAGTTTCCAATCTCTATGTTTGGAGTTTTTGGCGCCCTTTTTAGCAGCTGTCAACTTCTCAGTGTTGGCCTGAGACGAAACTAGGAAATGACCCAAAAAAAAATTCGGACCAAATTAGACATTTAATTTCGATAAAGCTGGCGCACAACGAGATTTTCCTCTGCTAATAAACTTAGATATTAGACGACGCAATAACAGAATTCACTATCTGCGTTGCATTTAAAATGGTCAGATCCATTTTATTCGCTGGGAAATTCTTTTTAAATCGGTGAAACTGTGAACGTGAAGAAACGACAGCAGGTGTTGATTTTTTTCAAAGGTTAAAAGGCAAGAAAGAGCTTTTCAATTTGTCACTTTATTACCAGACGTTAAAGTAGCATAAGTCTGACTTGAGTATTATTATTCACTTAGCTCTGGGCATACAAGACAAGATATGATGAGATGAAAACTTTAGTGGTTCTGTTGGCCTGCGTTCGTCTGTTTGGCCGAAGTATTCTCGCTTCAAGGGCACAAGAGGATATATTATCATCACCTCTCAAGATTTCAGCGCGTACTTACAATGTGGATACGGAATTTTCGAGCAAGATACCTGGAGACGTTGTTCTTGGAGGATTGTTTTCGGTTCATGCGAAGGGTGACGAGTTAACGTGTGGAAAGCTGAATGAACAAGTCGGGATTCATCGATTGGAAGCGATGTTGTATGCTGTTGATATGGTGAGTATTTATACTAGTAAAGGTATTGCTATTGGTCGACTCAGTGATCGGTTCGACTCAGTGGTCGGTCAGACAGATTGGAATATCCACAAAGACTGCCACGTGTCGATCGTGCGTCTCTAAACCGATCGGTCACAGTCTGTTGGTCGTTTCTACAGGTATTAATCAAACTCAGACGACTAAGGGAGTGTTGGTCGACTTATGAGTTAATCTAACTGATAACATTCATACAGTTCCACTCAATAAAGCAATCTTATCGATCAGTGATAAAGTCCAAATAGTCGAAAAACAATCAAGGAATAGACCTTTCCCGAATTCGCTTTGATGATCACGAAACAATGGTTCCAAGTCGAGACTGAACTTGATTCCTTTGTTTATCAAGGCCAACCCTGACTTAAAACCATTGTTTCATGATCTTCCGAGCGAATTCGGGAAAGGTCAATGTTTAGCGCGTAAATCTATTTCTGGATGCACACTGATAGCATCGTCCCTTTCTCTTTCACAGGGAGTCGGTCGATCAGAGCGCGCGTTACATTGTAACTAAAGCTATAGTATAAATTTCAAGTTCAAAATAAAAAGCATCTTTATGACGATTTTCTCACATTTTTCTTCGATGTACTGAAAAGTGACTGTAGGAAATGAAATATGACTTGCGAATAGCGTTTTTGGCTTCATTTTGACGGAGTTTGAGCAAACACTAGACCCAGAAATACTATATGTCACAACTTAAAAGCTCTTTTCCCGGTTATGACAGATGCTGGTGCGTTATCTATGTACCTTAACCGTGACATGTGCCAGGACACCAGCATAAGAAATCATCAATCGCGTGTCTTACACCAGCACTTAAGGCTCAGACACACGATGCGACGTTGCCTGCGACGTCGTTGGCAAATCGTGTGTCCATCCGTAAAAGTAGAACTCCAGTCGTTTCTGCGACGTCGCGCGCAACAGTTGCACGAGTGGACACACGGTGCGATTTTTACGTTTCAAGCGATGGTGCACATAACGTCGCATCCTGTGTCCGAGGCTTTCATTGCTTTGTCTTTTTTCAGTTAAATCAAGACGAGAGTCTTCTCCCCAACATTTCAGTTGGTGTTGATGTGCGAGATGACTGTGAGACGGTGAACACAGGTCTGGAACAATGCCTGAACTTCCTGCTTGGGTCTCTAGATAACAAGGAGAAAGTCTGCAGCCGAAATGAACTATCTTATTTTGATTCAGGGCCGTTATTGGTAGGGGTCGTTGGTCCCGCATACAGCTCAGTGGCCATACAGGTGAATTTGTAAAAATATTTAAACTATCGTCTCATCGTCTTAAATTCCCGTTTACACTAGCAACTATTTTGTCGCGCGACTTGAGCGATGATTTCAATGGCGAATTTATCGCAATCCAAATCGCGCGTGTTGGCACTAAATTCCGAGCATGTGGCGACTCATGCGCGATCTGTCGCCGTGAAAAAGTTGCCATACTTAAAATCGCAGCACGGGCTAAAGGAGAATATTTGTTTTGTGGAGGGGGAAAATGCTTGTTAGTCGATCAAATAAACCACTTTTTCCTCACTTTGACATGTCTGTCCATGCTTTAGTTATAGTTCAACAAGCCTCCGATGAATAAATATGAAGATAAACCGCCTTTTTATCCTCTTTTCCCTTAGATAACATCAACTGCCAAACTGCTAGTCACCATGTTTGTAATCGTTATAGTACTACTTGTCCTAAACAATAAGTGGTCACTTAGCTAAATAATGAATTACTCTGAAAAATTAGAAGCTCAATCTTTAGTACAGTGAAACGTAACTGAAGCCGAGCTTCCTGTGTCAATGACGTATTCGCGGTTTTTTTATAATAAGCTATTTCGGGCTCATCAAAGGGTATTTTACAATGGTAATGCAGTTGATGTTATCGATGGGAAAAAGGGTGAAAAGACGGTTTATCTTCATCTTTATTCATCGGAGGCTTGTTGAACTATAAATAAAGCATTGACAGACAGACCCAAGTGAGTAAGGGACTGGTCATAAAGTAAAGGGGTGGGGGGTGGGGGCAAAAACAGGGGGTGGGTCACACATTTTTTAGCGGAGCACCATACTTTAGAAAAAATGGTAACCCATTGAGTTGATTTTTCATGGCTTGAGTATACGTCACTTCCGT
>WUAP02142068.1:0-12060 GCA_015163945.2 Stichodactyla helianthus | reverse complement strand
AGCCCAATTAGATCATTTAATTGATCCAACGTATACCGGCGGAATTGTTGTCGCATGGTCATTCATAAAGTTCTACCTTTTGTACTAACAGGTTACGTGACCTGACCCCCTTCAATTAAGCACCAGTGTTAAAATGAACTCCAGAAATGAAAAGTTTAATATGCCGGCCATTTTGTAATACCGTAGGCATTCAAAACAGCAATAACAAATTAGAATGACTTTGCTCTGTAAGCAGGTAAAAAATTATTGTCATAAATTTCTTTTCTTACATATGTAAATGTTTGTGCATAGCAGTAGACACGTGCACCTTAAAGGCGCTATTTCTTTATCATATTCAAAGATACTTTTTTGCTTGTTAATTTTTTAACCGACTTGTTTGGCAGCTTTGAAACTGAACGTATAAGGGCGGAAATGACGTCATTGAAACCTCACTAGTAAGGATATGGAAAATATCTCACCGGGTTCCCGGATGTGCTTTTTCATCTTGTTTACGAATGGCTTATTCTCTAGTATCTCACCAAGAGAGCATAAATAAGAGAGGAAAAAACTTCTTAATATCGCGCGCGCCATGTGAATTCCCAGTTAGGCTATTTTTAGCATTCGCATGCAAATAATTTTCGCCTTACCCTACTCCCTTGCGTCAAAAATTGTGTTTCGATCTAAAGTTTCAAATAGGCCTTTCCCAAGATATGGTTGAGCGAGTCCTGTACTTGCCAAAGCCTCGATTTCATTACCGTAGCAGTTTCTTCATGGTGTTATTATGTAAATCATATATTGTTTAATCAACAACTCTTCTTTGCTTTATTGTTTAATCGTCCCAAAGTTCATTTCATAAGATTAGTACATAGCTCAGTGCACAATGGTACGTACTGAAATCGAGACTTTGGCTAGTACAGGACTCACTCAGCCATATCTTGGGAAAGACCTATTATGGCGCACGGCAGTGGGATGAAGTGCACAATTTTTGACGCAAGGGAGTAGGGTAAGGCGAATGCTAAAAGTAGTCCAACCGGGGATTCACATGGCGCGCGCGATATTAAGAGTTTCCCTCTCTTATTTATGCTCTCTTAATCTCACTTATGTCTATGTTGCTTAAATGATATATAAGATATATATAACAAATGAAACTAGAAACAGCGATATTACAGCTGATGAAGAACTGAAACAGAAGTACAAAAGTGAAGTGCGAAACGTTCACTTTTGTTTGAAGTTTTATATTGTATGAAATCACAGTTTTGTTATAAACGACATGTTAATTTTGGTTTCCTAGAGGCCGGAAGACTAGCAAAGCAGTTCAAAGCTTTGGAAGCACACTTGAAAATTGTCGTACAAAGGGAACAATCGTTACTTAGCACGACTCCGAGTCACACCATTCATTCAGCCCGTGTGTAGCCCTTTTCCTATCTAAGCAACTTATTTTTCAAAGAAAAATCTCTGACAATTGTTTTTTAAACCGGTTGAGCTAAGCGTCGTAGATATATTGGGACCGAATTTTTGTTTATAGAATGCAATTAATAATTTTATGGCGTAAACTCCCCTAACACATGAATTTCTAGAACGCCCCATGTGCGATACAAAGAATACATAATCTAGAGGGTGGGGAATGGGGGTGGGGGATCGTCCGAACCCCCTAAGAAACAATATACAATACAAATTTACCTTATTTAGAAGTCATCGTACTTCACTTTCGGGTACCTGTTTTCCTGGTCTAATACGACCAAAACGTTTTAAAATCTTTCAAAATTTGTACAGATTGTTAAAAATAAAGTTTCTACTCGTCAGCCATCTTGATTGTCTCAGAAGGTGTAAACGTCTTTTTATTTTTCCAATGTCAGCCCATCACAGATCTACAGTCATTGTTTAATATCGGCAGTTCCTACAAGTTCCTACCTACGCCCCCTCCCCTCCCCCTCTCCCCCCAACCCAAGCCCAAATCCTGGATTCGCCCCTGCTGATAATATTACTAATATAAAACATACAACAGATGAAACTAGAAATTGCGACGAAAAAGTGCAAGAATTGAAACAGAAATACAAAACTGAAGTGCGTGATATTTCCGCGTTTTGTTTAAAATCTGATAAACAAGTCCTTATAACTTCTCTAAGAGTACGTAGCACTGAAACTTCCCTGATAACCAAAAAAAAAACAACAACAAACAAACAAACAAAAAGGTATTAGTGAAAAAAGGCGACCGAAAAATTGTACTAACTTCAATCACTATCGGCTTATATCAAAAGAAGTTATTGAAATTACCAATGTCAAAGACAAGCTACGGCATACAAAAGTGGGAACAGCTTCACAAGAAGAGGAAAACAAAAGAAAGCTTAGGAAATAAACAAAATGAATATAGACATGACTCAAAATGCCGAGATCAGGCATGGAGAACATCTAAGATTTGAATTTTGTTGAGATCTATGGGTGCATTGTGGTCTAGCTTGGGTACAAACAACACCATATAAGGCATTATGAACGATAGATGTTTATACCGAACCTAGACCACAATGCACCATGTTCGCTATCTCAGAAAAGGCCTATGATATCGGCGCGTATCAGTAATTCGAGTGTTTAGAAATGACGAAGCAACAAAGTGAAGCTGTTGGAAAACTAGAAATTAAGAGCAATAACGACTACAAGGACAGTAATGATGACAATACCGCTATTATTGCATTTATTGCATTTTGTGGAGCCTTTGTAGAACATTTAAACGTTGGCCTGTCAGTAGAACAACAGATTTGTCTGCAGGAAGAGTGTTTACAAATGGCCAAGTATTACGAGGATTGGACTCTTACGGTGAATTCAAGCATTCGCTTAGTAGTTTTAAATAACATTTTATCAAAGTATGACGAAAATCTGTTGATTTTGAAAGAACTTTTTTCTTTGGGTTCCGAATGCGATGACGATAGCTATCAATCTACCATGTACATTTTATTCGCAATAACATACGCAGGTCTAAAACAGTACCAGAATTCTGTTTCATTTTGTGACAAATGGATAACCATTGCAAAAGAACTCGATGATAAAGAACTTAAAATGAACGGGTATATGTGTTTAGGGAAAATATATTTTGAAATGAATCGATTTGACGAAGCCGTTTTCTTCAGTAAATTGTACCTCGATTTTACTTTGGAAATGGACGAAGAAAGTAGCGGGTCAGTTCCATATGAAGTTTTAATGTTGGGTTGTCGTAACTTAGATCGATACGATGAAGCTATACTGTATGCCAAAAAGTGTGTTGACATTGCACAGAAAAATGGTAACAAAATTGTAGAAATGAAAGCAACCATTGTGCTGAAATTGACCTCCATGATCTTAAATCGCTCCGATGATGTTACATTATATTCCAAGGAGATTATTCGTATTGCAAGACAAGTAGATCACCAAATTGATGACTCTCATGAATATTATGAAGTCTGTGTTGCGTATGAAGAACTAATGCAGTACGAAGATGCTATTCTGCATTACAAGAAATGCTTTGATATTGCTGAACAGACATGCGACAAAATTTTAGAAACTGAAGTCTGTTTCGGGCTTGCCAATGTATATAAAAGATTAGGCAGGTATGACAGCGCTATTTTGAATGTCGAAAGATGCGTTGCCGCTGCAAAGCTTACAGATAACGAAGTCTATCAATTTAAAGCACATTCTTTGATGGGGCTGACACTAGATGAACAGTGTCAGTACGACGATGTCATGTTGTGGAGAAAAAGGTGCCTGGATATTGCAAAGCAAAATGGATCCAAGGTGATGGAAGCAATGGCCTACAGTTTACTTGGACACATATACTTGAAGTTGGAACAATACGATGAAGCTGTTTTGTACGCCGAGAAGTACCTGAAAGTTTCAAAAGCTACAAATGCCAATAGCAGACGTTTGGATATTTCAGCATATTTCATTCTGGGCACGGGGAACAAGGCTTTAGAGAAATACGAAGCTGCTATCTTTTACTTTGAAAAATGTGTTGAGTTTCCAGATTTGAATCATGACAAAAGTATTAAGGTATCGGCGTATTTGGCATTAGGAGGGATCTATCACGCACTAGGGCAGTATAACCATGCTGTTTTATTTAATGAGAAGGGTCTTGAGATGGCCAAGCAGGATAAATTCATAGAGACCGAAAGAACTGCGTTTTTGAGCTTATTGGATTCATATCGGTTTGTGGATAAAAAAGACGATGCACTTCTCTACGGTAATAAAATACTCGACAGTGCAAAGGAAAACGCAGACAAAAAAACCGAAATGTGGGGACATCTGCTTCTCGCTGATACCTACAAGACCATATCTGAGATTGGAAAATTCGCTTTACATATTACTGAAGGCATGAAGATTGCTGAAGATCTCGATGACAAGGATGCAAAAAATAGATTTAAAGTATTTAATACAGAGCTTCATTGTAAGGTTGGTATAAACAATTTTACAATGCTCAATGATGCAAGAGGTTTTTCTCCACAGCTGTCTCAAGAGTTCACAGAGGAGGAATCAACCTCTCACGAAAAAGAAATCTTGCAACTACAAACGAAAACGACGAAAGATCTTAACGAATATCATAGCCTCATCAACTGCTATGTATTAAAACTACATCAGTTCGATAAGGCACTCAAATGTATTGAAGAATTGATGGAAAAAATACCTCAAAGTAATGACAGGAACTTGTTCTATTTCGTACAAATTGGACAATTATACATGTTAATGAAAACGTATGACAAGGGCCTGCAGTATTTGAAAGGCAAAGCTGATAAAGCAAAGGCAAGCAACGACAAGATCATCCAGTCTAACTTTTTTATGACCCTCGGATTTTTATATGCAGTAAATGGGCAATTATGTACGGCAGAAGAGTGCCTAAGAGAAGCAATACGGTACTTTGAATTGGTTTTTGCGTCTCTTGGGAATAACGATAACTTCAAGATATCTATTTTGGATTTATATAGCGATTGCTATAAGATGCTGTCAGAAGTACTCGTCAAAACCAACCAATACAAGCAAGCCATTATTGTACTCGATCGTTGTCGTGCGACAGCGTTAAGAGATCTTTTAAGTTCAAACTTTTGTATGAGGGAAGAGGAGAACGCTGGAAAACAAATAGTGTTCACTGATATTGAGCCTCTTGTCACGAGCAAGGCATTAATTATTTTGTTTTACTCATATGATAACGGAATTTTATTCATATTTTCTCTTGAAAAAGTAAACGGATTGAAGTTTTTGAGTGCTCCGCTTGATTCCGCCCTTGAAGACCTCACCCAAGACAATCTGCATTCACTCATTCAAATGGCGTATGACCAAATGGAAGTAAAGGATGTGGTTAGCTGTGAAAACAGGTCCTTGGACGATGAAAATGTCAATTTAGAAAGTACTGAAAAGCTTCACAACGAGAGTCGTTCAAACAACCCAAGGCTCGATTCTACGGACGAAATTTCAGAAAGAAGTAATGAGAATGGTTTAAGAAATACTTTACAACAAATTTACGCTATCATGATAAGTCAGGTGAAGAATTTCTTTCAAAAAGAGGAAATTGTCATCATTCCGGATGGTGCCTTAAACATGGTCCCATTCGCTGCTCTACAAGACCCTGAAACAGGAAAATATCTATCAGAAACTAGGCGTATTAGACTTGTTCCTTCCCTAGCAACACTAAAGCTCCTTGCAGATCTTCCAGTGGACCTTTACTCCAAGAAAGGAGCGCTGATCATTGGCGATCCTGCTGTTGGTAATGTGATGTTAGATGGAGTGGAACGAGATTTTCCGCCCTTGGAAGGAGCGAGAATCGAAGCAATGGTCATCGGCAGTAGACTTGGTGTGACTCCTTGGATGGGAAAAGATGCTACCAAATCAGCTGTCATCCAGAGACTACAACAAGGAGTATCTGTTCTTCACATTGCTGCACACGGTAGTCTGTCCAAAGCTACCATTCTTCTAGCTCCTTCTGAAGAAACAAGATCTACAAAAACGATCCCAGAGGAAGAAGATTACATGTTGACCATGGCAGAGGTACAGGAATCTCAAGTACGTGCACAGCTTGTTGTGTTAAGTTGCTGTCACAGCGGACGAGGTGAAATCAGAGCTGAAGGGGTGGTTGGTATGTGTCGAGCCTTTCTAGCGTCAGGAGCACGCGCAGTAGTGGCGTCTCTTTGGGCCATCGATGACGATGCAACTCTTGATTTCATGTCATTATTTTATTACCACTTGAAAAACGGCAAGAGCGCCAGTACGAGTCTGCAGCTAACGATGAACGCAATGAGGAAATGTGAAAGCTTCAAGAACCCAAAATACTGGGCGCCATTTTTTCTAATGGGAGATGACGTTACAATCCATTTTTAATGGTAAACTTTAAGGTGGCTTTAAAGAGAACTAAATATTCGAAACACTTCGATAAGGCGTCTATTTGTACTAAGGATTTTTCAGCAAAATGAATTGTTGAATTGAGTGTTCTTTGAGTTTGAGGCGATGGATTTAATTCTTTCAAAGATGAAAAACCAAGCTTTACTCTAACTCCCAGAAACTAAGGTTTTGATTCGATTAACACCTTATATAATTCATCTTCATAAGGTTTACCGAGAAAGAAAGAAATCATACTTTTAAGATAAAGATACATAACACCCCATAATAAAAGGAGGCTTTGTTTCTTTTATAGTTTTGTAAATTTTACATATGAATTCAAAAATATTGAACGGTAAAAGTTACTACATTTAACGAAATAGGCAATTATAATGTAATTGCACGATCACATTTGCAAATTGAAGTGATTACTGCGTGCCCAGAAAAAAACAGTTGGTAAGAAAATAGTATTAGACTAGCTGTTTCTGATAGAAATTGAAATGCTGCGATACATAAACTATAACATAATTGAAAAAAAAAAATCTTGTATTTCAATGGAATATAGCAAGGTACCAAGAAATGAATAGAATGCATTAATAGAGCCTGTAAAGAGAACAGAATGTATACTTTGTAAATATTATAAAGTCATTTTTCCAACTGTGGGTTTATATTGTATTTTGGAAATTTAGGAAATAGTTGCTATTACAGTAATCTTTATCTGTATCAGGAATAGATCTCTTTCGGAAAGCATCCATATAAAGTTTATCTCCTTCGTCTAGAATTTGATCAACGGTGGTGGCTGTCCACTCTTCCATTGGTAAATTCTGAGCACATACAAGGACCGAAAAACTAATAAAACAACATTGTCTTCCTCATGAATTAAAAAATATTGAACGGTAAAAGTTATTACATTTAACGAAATGGGCAGTTATAATGTAATTGCACGATCACATTTGCAAATGGAAGTGACTACTGCGTGTCCAGAAAAAAAACAGTTGGTATGAAAATAGTATTAGAATATATACTTTTTATTTTATTAATAACAATAATAATAATAATAATAATAACTTGTTATTAGCTGTCCTGTGTGCTGTTATTAAAGCACTTGGGTATGGGCAGGACACTTGTCTCGTGTTCCGCCTATACTCGCGTGCTTTATACAGCTGCACACAGCACGCGCGCGCGCGTTTTATATTTCTTCAATAGAACATGAAAAAAGTGTTTCATAAAGGCTTTTATAAAGTAAAATGCTTCCATTGAAACCATGGCATTTTCAAAGCTCTTACATCACAAAGGTTTTAGGCATTATATGTTATATATTTTATATAAAAAACCTCCTCCCTCTTTCTTGAGCAGGTCCAACTACTCTGGGAGGTCCAACGAGACCCTTATATGTTTTGTAACCCAATTTTTGCTTGGAAAGTGACAAAAAAACTGAATGTTTGAAGGAATATTAACATGAATTACTTACTTGTGCACTTTGTTTCGTTGCCAAACCATTGCCCATTCATCATACATGTTCTTCTCTTGGATCCACCCAACACGTACCATGCTTTACATGTAAAGGTCGCTACAGAGCCGTAGGAGTGGCCACAGGATAGGGATAATATCAGACCATTAACTGGCGCGGGGAGACGTCTACAAAACTTTCCTGTACATAATACATGGTGTTAGATTTTTTTTTCTGTTTGAAATATTTTGAGATCATTTGTAACATTTAACTTGCCCTTTGTGCTCCCTCTACAATAATACCAGTGAAATGACTACTGTCTTTGCTTCAGTCTTAGCCAAAAAGCATCAGCAACGACGCAACTGATCCATCATCACAAAAAGGTGCTACTGTTACACTGAAGTGTACAGTCTAATCACCCTCAAACATGCAACATTCTACTCTACTTTACATCAGACCATAACATCGCCTGACCTCACCTCACTGCACCTTGACCTGTCCTGAGTTGACTTGATCTGACCTGACTTTACTTCCCAATAGGCGTCTTCCGAGTTCACAAAAAGTAATGCGAAGGCGAGGCTTCTTGCGAATCACACTTTGTGGCATGAAACGACTGACTTTGTTGTCACCCTTCTCTATGACGTGTTTGCACTTCACTCTTAAAAATAAACTCTTAATTAAGGTGGCTCTGTATAGTTTTGGACGCACGCGCGCGAGCTAGGTTGTGCACGAGCTCAGCATGCGCAGACCCAGAACTTGAAGAATTTTTATTTTGATGACGTCACGAAAATATCATTCGCAAGCGTTCTTTTTTCTGAAATAACTCAAAAAGGAGACGGTAAAATGTCTTCAAAACTCTAGATTCTTTTTATCATAAAAAGGTTGAGCAGTTGTCAAAATATTTACAAATTCGGTACTGTGGAATTTTTTATTCAGCAAATTCAAAATTTTGCATTATTTGAAATTCTGTAATACCGAATACTTTAGCATTGTGTCAAATGAAGGGTAAGGTAACGAACGTACTTTCATTATAAAAAGTTTTTAAAAGTTCACCGTGGAAAACTTGAGTTTTTAATTTTTTAATGAAAAGAATGGCCTTCATTACAGCGGACGTAGTGTTACCATGGTAATCTTATATGCGATCAGCTCCATAAAAATTGAATTCTTAACCCATGAACTTTAATATGGTTGGCCTATTGGGTATCAATGTGTGAGCCTGCATTAGCCACAGATTACTATGTCCTGTTGATTAGAACTACCGAAAACCCTAGGGAGCCACCTTAAGCAACAGAAAAAGTCAAAGAAATGTCAGTCGTTTCGCGCCAATAAGCGTGATTTCGCTTCGCCTTCATGCATCATTTTCGAGAACTCGGAAGTGACCTATTACCTCGCCTCACCTCATCTGACGTCACATCACATTACATCACACCACATTACACTACATTACATAGCAACTATGAGCAAACTTAAACCGGCAACACCGTTATGCGCTTCCACCATAACACATCACCTCGACAGCCACCATAAATTACATCTGCACATCCAGTACAAGCATCGTGATAACCTACTGAAGCACACATGCACACTACCCTACTACACCACATCCACCACTATCACACCATACTCTGTGTTATCATCGAATATCAATAAGAACTGACTTACTATTTACTTGGATCTTGAATATGCACGACCGTCTATTGCCTGTGGGATCTATCGCTGTATAGTTAATGGTGTAGATCCCTATACTCAAAGTTAATGGAGGAACTCCTATTGGACCTTCTAACCTTACGACGCCTGAGTTATCTGTTGCTGTAGGCGTGGCCCAATTAACAGTTACATTACTGGAACAAGAGCCAAGGCTGTGGACCATGTCACGAGGACAAGTTGATGAAAATGTCGGAGTTGTTACATCTATTAGAAAATTTTCATCAATTTTCAATTAGCTTTTATCAAAACGGTCATGGTTAGTGAGAATCTAGTTTAATTTGTTCATGTCCGGGTGAATTCGATCCGAATGAATGCGAAGGCCACGCGGGAAAAACGTATTGTTTCAGTCAAACATGGCCGCCACGTGATCTCTAGACATGATCGCTTGCGTTAAGCCTGGTTCACACTGGCGACGCAAGCGTAAGCGCAAGCAAGATACGCCGACTCAGTAGTGTCACCGCTTATGAGTAGTACTACTCATAAGCGGTGTTTGTCTTTTCTCACGTCTAGGTGATAAATGCAATACTGAGTCTGCGTATGTTGCTTGCGCTTATGCTTGCGTCGCTAGTGTGAACCAGGTTTAAGAACCGCTTAGGGAATTTTGATTGACGGAAGTGAAGAGCCACATTCCAATGTAGTTTTATAAGAAATATAAAGTATTGATACAGATTAAGGAAATGATACCAACCTTCACACCACGTGTCATTTCGTCCTGTCCATTGTCCGTTTGATCTACAAATACGGGTTTTGGTACCTCGAAGACTGTAACCAGTGGCGCATTCATGAGTGCAAATAGTATTATAGATGCCATGTTGTAAACAGGACGATGGCGCCACGGACCCGTTACGAGGAGCGGTAAGAGGAGGACACTTATTGGCTGCAAGAAGCATTATTATCTTATAAAAGCTTGGTAAAAGGCAACATATAAATAACAGGATAGGATAATGCCTTTCTATCTACTAAACGGTTTCTCATTTGATTCTTTTTTTTATTACCATCGGCAGGACCTTCGTCTTTAGACCATCTCGGAAATGATTGCAAACCGTTAATTGTATTCAAACCCTCTAACAATGATTTCTCGTACCTTGGCAAATAATAGCCTTTCCGCTCCACGTTCCATTCGCCAGACATTTCCTAGCAGTGTGCTCAAAAGATCTGTAGCCATGAATACATGAAAAGCGACAAACAGTACCAAAGACTTCATTTGGTGATCCACTACATCCGAATCGAATAGCTTTATCAGGAACACGAAGAACTGGGCACTTGACCACTTTAGTATAGAAACACAGCCAAGCATGTTAATGGGAGGAAAAAGATATATGACTGGCATCTTATTAAACTGACATAGCTTTCAGGTTGGCAATTTCTATTTAGCAATTAGACTACAAAACCGAGTCCTCTGAGTCAATAGATAGCCAAGGTGCGTAGCGTCGAGATGGCTATTTGACTCATAGGAAACGAGAATGAGTAGTCTAATTATTTTAGTAGAAACCCAATAGCATACTACCTTTGAATTTATACAAAATTGATTTTAACGTTTTTTTTAGCACAAAATGACGGCTTTTTCGCTACTTAATAATAATAATAATAATAATAATAATAATAATGGAAACTTTATTTCATTGTTTTTCGTTTACATTTGAATAATAATAATAATAATAATATTAATAATAATTTATTAATTTATATTGCGCAAATATCAATTAAAAGATTTTCAAATGCACATTACAACCGCTGTCAAAAATTACAAATAAAATAAAATAAAAGGAAAATTATGTTATGTACAACTATCGAATTAAATCTATTACTAAAAATGTTTAAAAAAATCAGCTTACATTTAATAAAAAAATAATATGCATATATATACCTACTTCGTGATAGTATGCTAGTGGATTTCTACTGAAAGAATCAGACATACTTGATTTGTACTGGTCGTTATCATATGTCTTTTCTGAGATAGCGGATGTCACATAAGACATTGTGGTCTACCTTCAGTACAAACATCTATCGTTCATCAGCTAGACTATAATGTACCTTGTTTGTCTATCTCAGAAAAGGTCTATGGTGAGCCACTTTTGTAAACCCGCCGGCGTGAGTTTGTGCCATTTTATAATTCCTGCCTGGTCTGCAATGAATTTATGACGCTTTACTCACCACACTGACAAGGACGTATCGCTCACCTATGATGTCACTCACCTTCACATCTTGGTATTCTGTTATTCCATATTCCAACAGGCTTAGATTCATTCTTTACTATACATGTGATCGTTGTCATGCCAACTAAGGAATACCCCAGCGGGCAAGTGAAGTTACAAGTGCCTCCGTAATGGGTGTCACAGTTGAGCAGCTGCAAAACTCCATCAGGAATTACAAGCGGACAGTAAATTACTACAAAGAATAAAAAGTTATGATGAATGTTAACTAAAAAGTGTCTTAAGGTAATTCCGTAGTTTTGCACTGCGCACCACGGCTGCACATAATACTGATAACTCCCACTTCGCTTCTTTGCGTTGAATTAGTAAAAGTAATATTTCTAAACAATATTTCGTTGAGCACTTCGAACTAATCACGTTTTAGGCATTATCTTGAAACTC